>CAUYRT010058759.1:0-10574 GCA_963574885.1 Lepilemur ruficaudatus | reverse complement strand
CCCGGGCTAGAGTGCCGTGGCGTCAGCCTAGCTCACAGCAACCTCAAACTCCTGGGCTCAAGCGATCCTCCTGCCTCAGCCTCCCGAGTAGCTGGGACTACAGGCATGCGCCACCATGCCCGGCTAATTTTTTCTATATATTTTTAGCTGGCCAATTAATTTCTTGTTATTTTTAGTAGAGACGCGGTCTCACTCTTGCTCAGGCTGGTCTCAAACTCATGAGTTCAAATGATCCTCCTGCCTCGGCCTCTCAGAGTGCTAGGATTACATGCATGAGCCACCACACCCAGCTATAATACTTTTTTGTTTTCAAATAACTAAATAGAATTTCTATAAAATTTTCAAACAGAGTTTGTCTTATATCCTTCTCTCTCTCCTTCTTTTTTTTTTTTTTTAGAGAGAGGGTCTCACTCCGTCACCCAGGCTGAAGTACAGTGGCACAATCATAGCTCACTGCAGCCTGAAACTTCTGGGCTCAAGGGATCCTCCTGCCTCAGCCTCCCGGGTAGCTGAGACTACAAGTGCACACCACCACAACCAACTAACTTTTTGTAGAGACAGGTGTCTTGCTATGTTGCTCCGGCTGGTCTCATACGCCTGGCCTCAAG
The DNA here is from genome assembly GCA_963574885.1 of Lepilemur ruficaudatus. NCBI lineage: Eukaryota > Metazoa > Chordata > Mammalia > Primates > Lepilemuridae > Lepilemur > Lepilemur ruficaudatus. The sequence continues at coordinate 9,966 of CAUYRT010058759.1, read as the reverse complement.
TGATCCTCAACCTCCCAAAGTGCTGGGATTACAGGCATGAGCCGCCACACCCAGCCTTAATGACCCTTTTAAAGCTTCCTTCTCCAATGCAACTGTTACTAAATATCAAGTATATGCTATGCCCTGGATGAAGCAATTTTTTTAAAGTTAAAAATAATAATAATGACTGCTGCTGTAGTAACTTGTTGCACTTGGCAGGGCGGCTTCACTGGACCAGGAACGCAGCCCCTGGCCACTTGTCAACATATCTCCCTGCTGTGTGCTCTGAAGTGCTCCCCCACCCATCCCCGGGTCTGGCCTGGGTCACTGTCACCCTGAGGACAGCAAAAGAGTATATAGGGTGGGGGTGGGGGAAAGGAGGGGAAGGGGAGGGAAAAAGGGCAGGGGAGCAGAGAAGGGAAAAAGGGTGGAAAACGGGAGAGAGGGGAAAGGGGGAAGGGAGAAGGGGAGGGGAGGAGAGGGGAGAGAATTCTACTGGGATGGAAAAGCCAGGAAGTGAAATTCCTAACCCAGTGGTAAATAGAATCCCAGCTGCACCAAGAACAGAGCAGTGGTAAAATCATTCAAACTCTGAATTCCTGATGGTGGAAAATAAATTCATCTTTGCTGGTGCATGGAAATTTAAGGAAGACGACCCCGTGGACTCTGGATCCTACCTCCCCTGTCCCTAGTAGAGGGCACAGGAGCGTTGGTGGGTTGAGAAAGGAGGCTGGGGGCTTGCACAGCAAGGCACCCAGCAGCCTTAGGGCCGAGTTGCTTCAAGTCCTGAGAAGCAGAGAAAGCAGCTGAACGCTGCAGGAAAGAAGATGGAAGTTGGAAGCTGGAAGATGAAAGAGCCAGGCGGCCTAGGGCAGGGAGGGGCCCGGAGCTGGAGACAGAACCCAAGGAGCCCTGGTGGGTGGGGTGATCTTAGAAGAGACCCGGCAAGTGTCAGACAAGGAGGCGAAAGGAAGGAAGGGAGAAGGTCGCAGAGCTGAAGGGAACAAAAATATTCCCCCTGCCCCCACATGGATCGCAGAGCATTTGCAGCAAGCCTCGCCTGGGTGAGGGACAAAAGACGCTCTGGCCCTGCCCGTGCCCAGTGTTGGGTGCTCCCAGAGGCTGGGCTTGGCCAGAAGCTCCTCAGGCTTCTTCATCCTCCTCATCCTCCTCATCCATCAGATCATTTTGCCTGGTACGAAGGGAAAGGCCTGGGCAGTGCCTCTCCTCCTGACTCCGACCTCCGCCCCCAGACCCAGTGCCGGCCATGCAGGGGTGCTGGCCTGGCCCCCACCAATGCAAAGGACAGATGAGCAAGGAGGCTGTGGGAGACACTGTTGACACTCCACGCACATCCCCTGGGGCCCCTTTTCCTGGATATAAGCACCCCTCCCCCGCTTCTAACAGACTGCACCTGTGACCCAGGCCTACCCTGGGTACTGGAGCCGCTTTTCCCTCACTTTCAGACAACCAGAAGTATCTGGGAGTTTCTATCTCCACACCCAGGGTAGCTCTTAGCCGATGACGGGAGAATGAATGAGGCTCAGCTCTCTTGCCTGGAGTCAGGATAGACTCTGAGGTGTAACTTACCCCCCAGAGCTCCCCTGTGGGGTCAAGAAGCTACTCTCTTATTGTAGAGGGAATGTTTGTGGCCCTTCAAAACACTGAACCCCTAACCCCCCATATGATGGTATTAGGAGGTGGGGCCTTTGGGAGGTGATCCGGCCATGAGAGTGGAGCACTCATGAAGGGGATTGGTGCACTTATAAAGAGACCCCAGAGGGCCAGGTGCAGTGGCTCACGCCTGTAATCCTAGCACTTTGGTAAGCCCAGGTGGGAGGATTCCTTGAGACCAGGAATTTGAAACCAGCCTGAGCAACATAGTAAGACCCCATCTCTTCAAAAATTAAAAAAATTAGCTGGGCTTGGGGGCTTGCACCTGTAGTCCCAGCTACTCGGGAGGCTGAGGCAGGAGGATCGCTTGAGCCCAGGAGTTTGAGGTTGCTGTGAGCTAGGCTGACACCACTGCACTCTAGCCTGGGCAACAGAGTTGAGATTCTGTCTCAAAAAAATGGAGGGGTGGGGAGACCCCAGGGAGCTCTCTTTCCCTCTCTCCACTATGTGAGGGCACAAGGAGAAGGCAGCTGTCTGCTACTCAAAAGATGGCCCTCCCCAGAATGCAACCTGGCCCCTGATCTCAGACTCTCAGCCTCCAGAACTGTAAAGAATACATGTTTGTGCTTTATGAGCCAACCGGTCTACAGTGCTTTGTTATAGCAGCCCAAGCAGACTGAGACACTTCTGCAGAGGGACTTCGTCTGAAATTGGCTTCATCCCCTTCCCAGTCCTGCTTCCCCCATACCCTCATGGGTCTCTCAGGGGCACTTCCATAATCAATCACTTCCACATGGATCCCCAACCCAGGGTCTGCTTCTGGGAAAACCGAAGTGATAGGGCCCGTGGGCAATAATAACAATTGTTACAGGTGACACCCCATCTAACCCTCAGAACTAGACAGCCATGTTGGTACTGGGTGCATGGCACAGAGGAAGAAACGGAAGCTCACAGAGCGGAGGGGACTTGCCCAGGATAGCATAGCTGGTGAGCAGAACAGCCTAGATGAAACCCAGGTGTTGCCAGCTCCAAAGCCAGCTTTTAGTCCTTGACACCCCACTTAAAAGAAATGGGGCTTGCAGGCTCCCGGGGAGTGAGGGAGCCCCACAGCTTCTCCTGGGCCCCACTCCCAGGGGCAGTCTGGGGCCAGGCAGGGACTTAGGACAGATGACTAAGGAGAGAGCAAACCTCCACTCAAGCCCTCAGTTTGGGAATTGAATCCTCTGCGTTCATAGACTTACCTGGAGCCGGTTCCCCAAAGCCTCACCGCCTTTGTCAAGCCCCCACAGCCCCGACTGATTAATCAACCCGTCCCAGTCTCCACGAGGATTTTTAAGACAACCCCCAAAAGGCAGGACTTACTAGGAGTAGTTCAGAAACTGCCAAAAGCACCCTATGAGTAAATGTTCAGGGTTCCATCCGGAAACGCCCACAGTGACTGATGAGTCATCAGATGGCCAGCTGTCACCACAGAGTGCTATGTATAGAAGGAGCAGACCGGAGGGGTGCCTGGAACCTAACGCAAAAGGGGAGGGGCATGCGCCTAGCAGGTGAGGCCCCTGCTGGGGGCGGGTCTAAAGCACCTGGAAACTGCACCCTCAGCTCCCCTCCAAAATGGAATGTGGGCGAACAGTTCCCCGGCACAGAACGCACGTGAACTGGAAGCAGGCAGCGACGGGGCCGGACGTGGGCTTCGCCAGCGCATTAATGATGATTACTGCCGATGACAGTAATGGGAGGATAATGGCTCAGCCAACTTCCTGCACCTCAGCTCATAGTCTTCCCATCATACATACGTACGGATGAGGACTTCCTCATCTCGCTGCCATTCAGGCAGCCGAAACTGAGGTCCCGCACCCCAAGCTTGGTGAGGCGAGGCCTCTGCAGTCCAGTATGGCGGCCACTAGCCACATGTGTCTATTGAGCACTTGAAATGTGGCCAGTCCAAATTGAGATCTGCTGTGAGCATGGAATATATGCCGGATTTCAAAGACTTACTTCCAAGAAAAGGATGTCAAATATCTCCTTAATGATTCTTTCCTAGATTTCCTGTTGAACTGATAATGTTTTGGATAAACTGGGTTCGATAAGATATGTTATGAAAATTAATTTCAGCTCTTCCTTTTTACCTTTTTAATGTGGCTACTTGGACACTTCAAATTGCATATGTGGCTCACCTTTGTGGCTCGAGTTATATTTCTATTGGACAGTGCCGGGGTACAGGCTGGAGGCCAGAACCTTCAGGAAATCCTGGCTATGCCCTCTCCTAACAAATAAAGCCTGCTTCCTGGTTCAAGGCTGAGAGAGGCCAACGCTGCTCTCCACATAATGCCCGGTGGCCAGCTGTGGCTGTATGCACCAGTCACAGAAGGTCCAGGTGACACACAAAAGCCCCTGAGTGTCTTTGTACCCCAAACTTGCCCCTTATGTCTTCTAGAAATGCACGGCCTTCCCGGGGAAGGATGATGATTAAGTCTTCTGCTGTCTCTCCTTAACCCCCAAGAGAATTCAATGCTGTGTGATCACAAAAAGTGACCGTGAAATAAGGCCACTCACAAATTAAGGCAACTCTTTCCCTCACATATGCAAATAGCAGAGAGAGTCAAAGGAAAGAAGGGAAATAAGAAACAGAGTGAGAAATGCAGATGAGACAGACGATTCTCAGAGAGACAGAGAAATCTGTGTCCCGGAGACAGACACACAGACATTACACACTCTGCCCACGGACACCTGGGGGGTGAGGAGGAAGTGTGTGCGTGTGCGTGCATGCGGGTCTGCATGCATGTGTGCGTGCGTGTGCATGCATGCATGTGTGTTAAGCAAGAGAGCACTAGAGAAAGGTTCTAGAACGAGGCAGACGGAACAGAACAGGGAAGAGATCAGCTCAGGAGGTGAAAACAAATAGAGGTTCAGGGAGTTGACAGCCTCCCTTTTGCGGCAAAGGCTGCTCTTTCTTTCTGTGTCAGTTTAAATTATTCACGTCAGGACAATGGAAAGAATATAGCAAAATAAAAAATGCATCGGGGCCGGGCGGGCCCTGGATTCATGTGCGGTGGAAGCAGAGCCCAGGGAGGAGAAAGGGCTGCCTGCCCCGCGCCTAGGAACGGGCTGAGCTTCGCGTGGCTGCGGTGGCGGGTGCTGTGCCACTTGCTCGGTACCTACATCAGCTCGGAGTGTTGGCAAAGCTCAGGCCAAACTGTGCACCCCCAGAGGCCAGGCATGGGGCATTTAGGGAGCTGTTTGAGTCGGACAAGGTCTGGAGGGCCGCGCAGACCACAACCCCTCTGGGGCCAGGCTAGGGGCTGCCCTGCTGTCTATGGCCTCTGCCTGCCCCCCAGACTGGCTGACACATTGCCCCAGCCTCCTGTCTATCCTGGGCTGACCCTTCACTGGCGAGACCGGGGTCCCCTGGGACCACCGTTAATCCAATCAAAGCAGCCTTAAGTGCCGCCAGGACAGGACGGGAGAAAAGGGGCGTCCCCACCCTTCTAGATAATTACCTCTAGGGAGAGGCCTTCTGGGAGCCTAGGCCCACCTTGGGCACCTCACCTGAAGGGGCCTTCTCTACGGGATGCAGGACAAATCTATCAGTCTGCTTGGGCCACCACAGCAAAATCCCACGGGCTGGGGACTTAAATGACAGACATTTATTTTCTCACGATTCTGAAAGCTGGAAGTCCAAGGTCAAGGTTTGGTTTCTCCTGAGGCCTCTCTCCTTGGCTTGCAGAGGGCCACCTTCTCCCTGTGTCCTCGCCGTCTTTCCTCTGTGCGTGCATCTGTCATGTCTCACTATGTGTCCAAATGGCCCGTCTCCAAATATAGTGACATTCTGAGGTACAGGGTGTTAGGGCTTCAATATAGGAACTTGGTGGAGACGCTCTTCAGCCCCTAACAACGAAGAGCAGAGAAAGACAAGGCCAGGCCCGCGCAAGGCTCGGGGGGAATTGAAGGGGTTGGGGCTGTCGGTGCCTGAGAAACCCCATCTCCCCAGCTGTGCTTACAGCCTCCCCCACGTACCTTTATAAAAACCGAAAGCAACTGAACTGGGAGTCGGGAATATAAAACCCCTGCTCCCAGGGGTCACGGCATCTGTCAGCCGTGAAAAGAAGATCCCCCCAAACCCCACGTCTTGAGGAATTGTTGCATCAATGGCCAGATGTGTGAATGAGGAGGGAGGCCTTTCATGTGACTTTAGCCCCAGGCATCGTCTGATGGCAAGTGCAGGGAGACAAACAGAAAGAGAAAGAGTGACACGGAAGGACGGAGGCAGAGACAGAAGGAAAAAACCTATCTCACCGAGGGTAGTCAACAGTGACAGATAATAATAGCATGGTAGTTGTTTTTCTTATGTAACTAAATTTTGGAGCGAATCATTATTCGGCGATGGATAACCGGAACACAGACCAAAACACAATGGCGCGGGTGCATGCACACACACACACACACAAGGACACAAAAATCCCCCTTCACGGGACCTGTTTCGAGGTTCCTGGCAGCAGGCCGGGGTGCTGGGTGCTCACCGCACAGATCTTAGGGCCAGCCTTGCCGGATTCACATCCCTTTTCCGCCACTTCTTAGCTCTCCGGCCTTGGATGATGGGTAAATGAACACCTCTGCCTCAGTTTCCCCATCTCGGAACTAGAGACCATGCTGGAGCCCTCCAGACGGCGTGGCTGGAAGGAACTATGCCAGGCATGCGGCAAGTAAAAGCTTGATAACTGTTTGCTGGGATGATATGACTCAACATCCCCCCTTCCGCTTCCTAACAGGTGGGCTGAGAAACATGCCATTTCTGGCAGACACGCCGCTGACCGTCTTTTTCCATCACACTGAGGTCACCAGCTCTAGGCCTCACACTTATTTGTTTTGTAAAAATGTCAGCAGCTGGGCCCCAGTCCCTTCCCCCAGCCCTTGTGGGAAGTCAGCTCCCCCTCCCCCCACAGTACTTGACTTCTGTCCCTGCCACTGTCATCTCGAGCCTTTGCCTTGCAAACCACAGATTAGCAGAAGACAAAACACCGGCTAAGGGCTGACCTCAATACCTGTTTTTAAAGTCCCTTGACCTGGCCCAGACACACAGCTGTGGAACACAGGATGAGCAAGCAGCAGATAGCGACAGTTGGCTGGGCTTGCAACATCCTCTTGCCTCTGCTTCTGCGGGGTGGTCGAACAGTGCAGCGCTCAGGACGCCCTGGTTCCTCCTATACACGGAGGGCGTAAGGGACCCACTTCCCGGAGGTGACTCCCACAGCCTGCAGCAGACAAGGCCATGCCGGCGTGGTTGCAGCTTTGGCAAGTCCTCCTCACTGCCCTTGGCCCCCCTGGGGTACCAGCGAGCCAGAGGCCAGGTTCCTCCCTTGAAGAGTTGGAGAAGCAGGGCAGGGGTGGGGGGCAGGGGCGGAACAGAATAAAGTCAGCAGAACGGACCCTTTCTGTCTAGCCAAGGCCTGCATCCCCTCTGGAAGGGTCCCCTCTGCCTTTTCCTCTAGGTAACCCCTTGATTATGCCCCATCCTATTAAATAAATCCCCTGTCTTGGGCTCCCACGCTTCTCTGACTTTCCAGCGGTCTCCCTCTGGGGACCAAACCTCACAGCCAATCACCAACCCATCTCCACCCATGGGGCTTCTTTCTTCCTCTCCCTTTGCAGTAACTGGCTCCCCTACCCAGCAATACAACCCCCCTCCTCTGACTCTTGCACCTCTTGGTGGCCTCAGCCTGGCCTTCAATGGGCCCTCCGGCATGTCCTCCCCAACCTCGTGGGGCTGCAGGGTGTGCGGGCTTTGGATGAGTTCACCAGCTCTCTTACTTAAAGGAACTCCTGCTCCAACCCCTTGGGTCACCTTGAAAAATGATCCTTACTCTCTAATGAAACAATTGGTTCTTTAGAAAGGATGCCTAGAACTTTCTTTACAGCTATGAGCCATGTTTGTCGATGGGAGCACTCTTGGTATTCGGGCCTGGACAAATCCCCACTGTGTGGGACAGTCTCCTCTATTGCAGGATATTAAGTGTCCTTGGCCCCCTGCCCATTAAATGCCAGTAGCACCCCCTAGTTATTGTGACAACCAAAAATGCACCCCCATTTCCAGATGCCCCCCAGGGGGGTGCAACGGTGCCTGAATAGGGAAGCACTATTCATCTCAGGATAAAATTCTTTCCCCTCCACAGCAATCACCAAGCAGCATCTCCCGGCAGGATCAGTTGTACGCGCTTGATTGGCTCAATCTCCATCATGTTATTAAACCCGGAGCCAACGACGCGGCACAGCAACTCTCTTCTCTCGTTCCTGCACTCGCGGGCTCACACTGTGAGCAGGGACTCCAAACCACCCGAGGAACTCAGTCCCTAAATCTATTCCTGTTTATTAAGGATTAGGTGTGGGTGGCCCCTGATAGATAATTCTCAGTAAAGCGTTTACTGAGAAGTCATTTGTTTAATTCCACATGCCCACCCACCCCCCTTCCCATCACTGGCATCACTTTGAAAAATATAAAAAATAAAAGAGCAACCATTGTTGAAAGAGTTCCATTGGAGCTGTTTGTTCGTCAAGGTCTATCGAGTCAAAATTCCCAGTTTAATCCCGAATGCTGGGCTCCCCTGCCTCTAACGTGAGGCTGGTGTTTGTACTATCAAAAGGGAGGGGAAAATAGAGTCTTTGAAAGAAAGAGAAAAGGAAATAACATAATCCTCCCTCTACGATGTCTATACTTTTCAACATAACATGGAAGTGCGAGCCCCTTCCACCTGGTTCTGCCGGGAGGGGAGATCATCTGTTCTGACAGGGACATGGCTTTGTACACACCTGCTGACAACTCTGCGTGTCTATGGGTCTAGCAGTAGCAGATCCAGGTACCTTGGGCCATTTTCCTTTTTAGAATGATAGTTCTCAACACCTGTAGCTTCTTGCTGGTGCCATAGAATCCCAATTTCACAGTGACAGCCTAAGCCTGAAGCTTTAAGGGTTTTTAGTCTCCTGGCGTCCACTCATGTGGCTCTGATGAACACTGTGGCCTCTCTTTCCAGAAGAAGACACACATGTGTACACATAGAGTGTGTCCACATGCAAGCTCCCACTCCTACGGAATTTTGCGCAAAGTCATAAAGCCTCCGGACACCTGCCGTGGCTGTGGGTGAAGAACCACCCCTGGTTCAACCCAAGAGGAAATCTACTGTAAAAGCAGCTTTGGTGGTACGTACAGATATGATTCAGTTCCAAAAAGGAAGGAGACCAACTCTCAAATAGTTCTTCCTGAAACGAGCCAAGAGCCTCGTAAAGACGATGGCCCCTGTAGATAGCTCCACTGGTTTGAAAATACAGCAAGAGATAATGAGAGAAAGCTTCCGAAGACCACTGTCGCTCCTGAACACACCAAATTTATGTGGACTGCTAAGGAGAGAGGCCATAAACTAAAATGACCTTGAAAAACTCAAAGCCCATTGCCCCGAAGTGAAACAATTCGTGCTGATGGCAGTTCCTGTAGATAAATACACCGCACTGCCTTACACTTGCACAATGCTTTACACAGCTCGAATGGCTTCCACCGGCATTAGTCATCTCTCTCGCAACCACTCCGTGAAGGCAGGGCCAATGTAATTGTCCCCACGTAGAGATTGCAACAAAAAAAGGAGGGCTTGAAGAATTGAAGTGATGCCAGAAAGGACACGTTAGTTGGTAGCGGTGGGGCTAGGAGGACGTGGGTGTCAGCTGACCTGAAGTCTAATAACGTTCATAGGAATCTCGAGGGGATAATGTACCGTCACGGGGTAATCAACTAACAATTCATGTAAAAGCCACTCTCTGAGCTAGTAACCCAGATCTCTAAAGGCCTACGTGTGCCACAACCTCCAAATGTTTCCCCTTTTCTCCCCTCTCTCAGACTGCAGTTAGAGGGCGCTGGGGTGGGAAGGGGCTCAAAGAAAGGAAGAGAGAAAGTAAGAAGAGATGAGGGAAACTGTATAAAAGAGAAGCCTGGTACTGTTGCAGCAGGTAGGGAAGTAATGGAATCTGCGAGCAGCAGCCAGTGGGCAGGAAGTGCCAAGGCCAGCAAGACCCAGAAGCGGTTTTATCAAATGTTTAGCCCCTGCTTAGCACAGGTCACTATCCTTCCAGCCTCCTGACCACCTACCACCCAACTCCAAGCCAGTGCCATACATTTGAGCATTGTTATGGCTGAACCTCACTTCTGGCACCCATTTCTGTGTAGGCTAGGACCTTTTATTAAAAGGATTTGTTCTGGCCGGGCGCGGTGGCTCACACCTGTAATCCTAGCACTCTGGGAGGCTGAGGCGGGCAGATACCTCAAGGTCAGGAGTTGGAAACCAGCCTGAGCAAGAGCGAGACCCCGTCTCTGCTTAAAATAGAAAGAAATTA
>CAUYRT010058749.1:0-127647 GCA_963574885.1 Lepilemur ruficaudatus | reverse complement strand
TGAAGCCCAGTTGACATGTCAGTTGGCAGCTTTGTAATAACCTAAATAGAAGACCCATTTAAGCTTTGCCCTGACTAAATGTCTGCTGTTTTAATTTTGTAGTAAGTTGTTATACATACAGAAGAAAAATACACATGCATGTGTATGTGTGTGTGTGTGTGTGTGTGTATATATATATATACCCCATGTTATTTTATGAGGCTTTCCTGCTCAGGAAAGTGTCAGTTTGACAGCCATGGTGCTTCCCCAGTATCAGAAACCTAGTAGTGTGAGGAAGACCCCCTTGGGGGCTGATTAAAATCTCTGCCTGGAGTCACCTGCCTGGAACAGAAGTCTAGTGCCTTCTGCCATCAGGCAAAACACTTCCAACACTCAACATGAGGCACTGAGTTTCATTCTTTGGAATGAAATTTAAAACTGCATCTGCTGAAAGGTGTTTGGAATTTAGCCTAGTTGTCAAATTGAATCTAACTTTAATTGCGGTGAAATTGTGAAGTCAGTAATGCTTGTGTTTGGTGTCCCCAGATTACTTCTACTACTGATGCTACATACATCTACAATAAAAATAACCACCACTGCCACCGCCACCACCGTAACAATAGCTAACTTTTTCTTATACCAGAGGCTGTATAGCCATGCTCTCATTTAAACTTTTCAACAACTTTATGGCGTAGGTACTGTTATTATTCCCATTTTACAGAGGGGAAAAATTGAAACTCAAGAAATAAATACCATGCCCAGGTAGCTGGAATACTTGAGATCCAAATTTAAGTCAGCTTCTCTGAGTCCACATTCTCAGCTACTATGTTATGTTCCTTCTAAGCCTTCCTATTTTTCTGCTTTGCTCATTTATTCACTCATTCATTTCACCACATCCTTAGTTCCCTCTTGGTCTTTCTTTTCATGGCTTATAGGAATTTATCCAAAGATAAACATGTTCTGACAGAGCATGTTCTAGAAGTCCAAGGAGACTCTCTATATCAAGTGCCTACTCTGTTGCCTTCATAGAGCTTTTTTCTTGTTATCCCTCTTAATTGTTATTTTTCAGATAATGAAATGAGGCTCCCTTAGGTTCCCCAGAAGCAGACTCTGAGATAAGGATTCTTTTGGAGGGGACTTATTAGGAAATGTTCCTAACAAGAGGAAGGAAATTGGGCCTGGGATGGGAAGAAGGCCAAGCAAAGGTGTTCAGCTTTGGGTCAAAACCTCTGAGGACTTGTAATCTTCTGTGGGTCTTACCCCAGAGATGTCCTCATGGAGGGCCAGGTACCTTGGGTATTTATGCCCTCTGTGCCCACCACGGTAATCACTGACTGATTGTTGCAGACATCCTCAGGTGCTTTGGGCTTCATGTCAGCCTGAGGGAAGTTTCTGACAAAGAGACAGGGTGTAGGCGTTTGAGAAGGAAAAGCTTCATAAGTCAGTCTGCACAAAAACGAAAAAGGGATCAGAGGGGAAATGGGCAGAGCCCTGGAAGCATCTGCCAGCAGCCTAATGAGAGACTGTGAATTTCTCTAAAGTGGTAGAGCTGCAATTAAAACCAGGGTCTAATTTACTTCAAAGCCTGCATCTTTGTCTTTCTCCAGTGACAGGTGACACTAAATTATTCTGGGCAATATTAGCAGGGGACATAGTAGCAAGTCATAATCCCGCAACGCTGCTACTTCTGTCTACTTGTAAAACAAGTCAGGCCAAAGAGACTCAGCAAAATTTCTGCTTTATGGTTCCTAGAGAAGCTTGTACTTTTCTCCTCTTCCTTTTTTTCTCTTTTTCTCTTTCTTTTCTTCCTTTCTTTCTTCCTTCCTCCTTCTCTTTTCTCACTCTTCCCTGCCTCCCTCTGTCCCTCCACCCTCCTCTTTCCTTCATTTTCTTTCGTCTCTCTTTTTTTAGTTTGTAAATTTTGTTTTTAACAGTTTTATTGAAATATAATTTACACATCATGTAACTCACACATTTAAAGTGTAAAATTCAATGGCTTTTAATGTATCACAGAGTTGTGCAACAATCAATGTCATTTAATTTTAGAGCATTTTCATCACCCAAAAAGAACTCCCCTACCCATTAGCAGTGACTCCCTGTGTCCTCCTTCCCTGAGACCCTGACAGCTACTAGTTTACTTTCTATCTCTATGGATGTGTGTATTCTGGGCATTTCATATAAATGGAATCATACGATATTGGCCTTATGTGTCAGACTTATTTCACTCAGCATAATGTTTTTAAGTTTCATCCATGTTGTAGCATTTATCAGTACTTCATACTTTTTTTTATGGCTGAATAATATTACATTATATGGATACATCACATTTTGTGGTTTCATTCATCAGTTGATGGATATTTGGCTTGTTCATATTTTTTGCTATTATGCATAATGCTGCTATGAACATTTATGTGCAAGTTTTTGTGTGAATGTTTGTTTCTAATCTTCTTGGGTATATACCTAGGGTAGAATTATAGGGTCAAATGCTAAATCTATGTTCAACTTTTTAAGGAACTGCCAAACTGCTTTCCAAAGCAACTACATCATTTTATAGTCCCCAAATCAATCTATGAAGGTTCTAGTTCTCCCCATTCTTGCCAATTTCTCCACATTCTTGGCAACATTTGTTATTGCGTTGTCTTTTTTATTACAGCCATCCTAGTGGGTGTGAAGTGGCATCTCATTGTGGTTTTGATCTGCATTTCCCATTATGAATGGCATGTTAAGCTTCTTTTCATCTGCTTATTGGACAAATATTTTTATATCTTCTTTGAAGAAATGACTACTCAGATCCTTTGCCAATTTTTTGTTTGGGTTATTTTTCTTTATACTGTTGAGTTGTGACAGTTGTTTATATATTCTGGATATTATGCCTTTATCAAATGTATGATTTGCAATGTCTTCTCCCATTTTGTGGGTTGTCTTTTCACTTTCTTGGTAGTGTCCTTTGAAGCACAAAAGTTCTTAATTTTAATGAAGTATAATTTATTTTTTTCTTTGGTTGCTTGCATTTCAGATATCACGTCGAAAAAACAATTGCCTAATCCAATGTCACGAAGATTTACACTTACATTTTCTTCTGAGAGCTTTTAAATTTTAGCTCTTACATTTAGGTCTTTATTCCATTTTGAGTAAGTTTTTTAATATGGTGTGAGGTAAGGGACTAACTTCATTCTTTTGCATATAGATATCCAGTTGTATGTTGTGCTTTCTTGTTCAAGGCACCATCCCTTCCCTTTTCTCCTTTTTGCCTGGATTACAGATATGATGACTGGAGATGCAGCAGCCAGCTTATGACTATAAGGAAAAAGCTAACATGATTTTGGAGATACTGGCATTAAATTATTGGCTGGATTTTTTATTATGTAAAAAACCCCCTAAACCACAATGGTTTAAGAGTTTCTATTATCTTGCAGCCCGAAGGACTACTCCCTGATACATCACTTTTCTCTTCTCTCCTGGAGTAGACATTTCATGTAGTGGTTGATAGTCCACCTCACGGTGACTCCACCTTGATTGAAAATCTGCCCAGAACACAGGAGGGTGCCATTTTAATCACAGATGGCCTGTGAAACCTTATGCTGCTGGCCAAAAATGATTGACCCTGGGCTGGACTCACCCAGGCTGGGCCAGTCAGGTCCTTTCTCCTGGAAATACAGAATGCTGAACTGAAAGAACTTTTGAGAGAAGGTTCATTGTTTTCTCTAGCTAAAGTCTTTGAAACCACAGTGGCTTCTGACTTGTATTTGTTTTGTTTTATTTCTTTCTTGGATTCTGTGCAATAGTCTCCCTACCAACTCATTCTTCAAAATTTTATTTTTGGCTGAGTTTTTTGTTTTGTTTTGTTTTGTTTAAACTGGACAGAATTGGTTTCTGTCACATGACATTCTTTATCTACCCAGACAGACATGTGTACAGTCAGCTTGGTGTTATTTCTCCACATGGAGTTGGTACGTGAGGGGCTGTATCCCAAACTGCCCTTAGGAAGCCCAAGAACACATTGTTCTTTTCTTTTACAAATAGAAAATAAACATTTTCCCAAAAATACTCTTCCTTATTTAGGGCATAGACAATTTAACAGCAGTAAAGGTAAAATCCAGGACAGGTTAGAATAACCATATATTTATACAGCCACTACTTATTTTTTTTAAGAGTCTGTAGTCCACAATATTTGACACTCTGATAAACCAGTACCAGGCAGAACTGCACAATATCAGCCATGCCTCCACTTAAGAATAAACTAGTGGATAACTCAGACCTCTGGTTTGTGGGTTTTGGCTTCAGCAGGGTTGTGAACACCCAGGCATTTCTTTTCAAACATCTATGGGGTACTGGGGACGCTGGAGAACTTTGGTTCCAACAGAAGCAGAGCATCTTTGAAATAGATCTGGCCTGGCTGTCTTAGGTTCAATTGTCTTAAGTTTTACTCTGGTTGGTTGGAACCAAATCTTCAGAAGTTTATGGTGGGGGCTTTTCTGTCAGAAACTTGCCTTTATACTGCTATCTTTCTAAAGAACTTTATTAAATCACTCAGTGCCCAATAAGCACCAAGCATTGTGCTCTATGCCAAAAATACAAATGTGAATAAGATAGAGACTCTGTCTGCAAAGCTTTCACAATCTTTCCCTGTCTTTTATTTGGTAGAGGGAACTTTGTTGCATGTTCTGCAGGAATGGTATTATTTCTTCCAATCATTCTTTTGTCCATCTCCATAGGTCAATTCAATTTGTCTGCCAATCTATCATCTATCCATCCATCCATCCATCCATCCATCCATCCCTCTGTAACAGCTAGTATAGGCCAGATTATCTAACGCTAATATCTTAGTGGCTTCAAGCAGTTGTTTATTTTTGGTCAAAATTAAGTTAACTCAAGATTTTTGTGATGGGGCCTCTGTTCCATGTTGTCCTCACTCAAAGATTCAGGTTATTGGTGCCTCCACCACCTGAATACTGATGGATATTGCTCTGGCAATTAAAGGCTCTTTTTTTTTTTTTGAGACAGGGTCTCACTCTGTTGCCCAGGCTATAGTGAGTGCTGTGGCATCAGCCTAGCTCACAGCAACCTCAAACTCCTGGGTTCAAGCAATCCTTCTGTCTCAACCTCCTGAGTAGCTGAGAGTACAGGCATGCGCTGCCATGCCTGGCTAAATTTTTTCTATATATTTTTAGTTGTCCAGCTAATTTCTTTCTATTTTTTTAGTAGAGACAGGGTATCACTCTTGCTCAGGCTTGTCTCAATAAAGGCTCTTATATAAAAGTGACACATGTCCCTTTTGCTCACAACCCAATGATAGACTAGTTAAATGACCACATCAAACTCTAATGGGCAGGGAAGAGCTATCCTATGCCCTGAAGTGGGTGAAATAGAAATACTGGTGAGCAGCATTATTCAGTTTCTCTCCTCCTCCTCCCCCTCCTCCTTTTCCTCCTCATCTTTTTCTTTATCTATCTTTACCTATTTTCCAGAATTTAATTTGTCTTATATTTTTATAAAGTATAGAAATTAAAACAACAGGAACAAATCTCTTATTGTAAAGTATGTGGCAAGTAGGAGGGAGGAGGTTTCCCCTTGTCATCAGGTAGCCAAATGTCCAGGGAGCCAATTTCTTTTGTAATAACAGTCTCAAAAGTAAAGATAAAAGCAGACCAGCAAAACCATGTATCCTAGCAGCAATACAAAAACAGGAAATTTGGTAACCAGTTGTCTTAATAATTTCCTATGACTATTGGAGCAAATTACCTCAAGTTTATTGGATTGTAACAACACCTATTTATTCTCTTAAATTACTGGAGGTTGGAGTTTGAAATTAGCATTCAAGGTGTTTGCAGGCACAGGCTTCCTTGGGAGGTTCTAGAGGGAGAATCTATTTTTTGCCTTTTCCAGCTTTTAGAGCTTCATTCCTTGCATTCCTTGGCTCATGGCCCCTTCTTCCTTCTTTAAAGCTAGCAGTGTAGCATTTTCAAATCTCTCTCTGCTCCTTTATCACCTCACTTTCTTCTTTTTTTGTCTTTGCAATTAAATCTCTCTCTGCCTCCCTTTTATAAGGACGCTTGGGATTACATTTCAGGTCCCAACTGGATAATCCAGTATAATCCTTGCATCTCAAAATCCTTAATCTAATCACATCTGCAAAGTCACTTTTGCCATGTAAGGTAACATCCACAGGTTCTAGGAATTAGAACCTGGATCTTTTTAGGGTCTATCACTAAGCCTACCACACTAGTTGTATGAAAAATAGTGAAACTGCATCTCTAATGTTTGAGACAATAATTAAGAATATAGTTTATCAATCTATCTCTGTACCTAATTTTCTCAGTAGATACCAGAGCAGAATTTGCCAGGAAAGAAATGGGATCCAAAATAGTACAATAATTAGTAATTGTAGATCATTTCTTTTGCTTCTTATACATATTTTTTAATGCTGATTTGGAATTTGCTGCACCCAGAGATTACATTTCATATTCAGAATCTAAATGCATTTTGTTTTATAAATATAGTGACTGGATTTGCTGCATTTAGCAGAAAATTCATTGCTTCTACCTTCAAAATGAAACCCGTTGGAAACATTTTGTACATATGGGGCTATGAATTATGATTTTCCCTTTGCAAGATATTTGCAAGTCAGAAAAGCAAAATCATTGCATTCTTCCTTCCCCTAGTCCTTTGGGAAGGAAGCAGTGAATCTCATCTTTTGGCAGGTCAGAAACTGTCTTATACTCAAGCAAGCTTGTGCAGACACCCAAAATTAGATATTAGATGCTCACAAATGTCACACACCTCTAAAGAAGATGGAACCTAAATTGAATATTAATGAGTAATGAAAGTTAAAAACAAAATTGCCTGTTGGAAATGTGCTTATGAGTTATGAGAACAACGTGTAAGTCTTCTCTTCCCACTTCATTTTGAAAATAGCTATCCAGGATGTGGTTAAGTGAGCCCTGGGATCCTGATATATTTTTCCAGGATGACTGCAGACTCTTGAGCAAATAATTTGTTCCATATTGCTGAATTCTTAAGAAATAAAATTGCTCACCCTAAAAAAAATGCCCTTTCAGGACTCCAGGGTAATTTCTGCCTGGTGTGTTCAGTGCCTTTTACCCCCATCCTTTGGCTATTAGACTCTCACCGAGCTAATGCAATAATTCCTTGGCACTTTTCTCTTGCAGCTGCTGACAGGATGAACTTTTTCTTTGGCCTGTAGTGCATGGCTGTCAGGTGGACTGTAACTACTTTCACATTTTTGTTCATTAAAGAAACCAAAGTAGGAATACTTCTATGTCTCCTGTGGCTTCCATTGAATCTTTGAGGTGATATGAACTTGATCTTATCAAAATTAATGGCCTATGGTCATTCACACTATTACTTTAATGGGGTTGAGCATGCATTATCCCCTGCAGAAACAGTGCTTATTTGGGACTTATAGCATAGCACAGTCTGAGAGTATGGTTGACCGAGGCTCTGACCGCCCTGTACAGTAGGAATTTGGAGCACTTAGCAAAGATAGTTTGTAAGATGAATATTGCAAATATTGGTTGCAAGTTGTTATTTCCCAGGCAGGTTGTGGTAAAAGAGAGCAATGATGTTTGAGAATATGTTAAAAATTTTACCAGTGTTAATGAAACAAAAGCTATACTTGACACTATGTAATGAAAAGGAAAATGTGTTTTCTTTTAACACAGGCTCTGGAAAGTCTGGCTATTTGGCTGTTCCAGCCTATTTCTCCCCTTACCCCTGCCCCACTCCTGCCCTACCTTTCAAAAAGGCAGAAGGGGCCAATACACTAGACTTAATTTTGTTTGCTTTTATCTCTTTCCATTTGTCCGTTTTTCTCAGATAGCCAGTGAAGCCACAGAGTTTTGTCTTCATAGTTGGCAATGTTTAGCCCCAAGCTGTGGCAGGATAAGGCTGGATCCTGGGACAAACATAGACAAAGGTCACCATTTAGTGTGAGGAACAAAAGTGGAACTGGAAGCAAGTTAGTATTACATGTGATATTGATATTGTAGGAAATAGCAATCAAAATGGGTCAGTGCAGTGGGTTGAATGTTTATGTCGCTACCCTCCCCCAAAGTCTTATGTAGAAATCTTAACCCCCAATGTGAGGGTATTAGAAGATGGACCTTGAGGAGGTAATCAGGTTGTGAGGATGGAGCCCTCATGAATGGGGTTAGTGCCCTTATAAGATGGACCCCAGAGAGCACTCTCTTCCTCTTTTCACCATTCAAGGACACAGTGAGAAGTCAGCAGTCTGCAACCTGGAAGAGGACCCTCATCAGAACCTGACCACACTGGCATGCTGATTTTGGATTTCTACCCTCCAAAACTATGAGAAATACATTCCTGTTGTTTATAAGCCATCCAGTCTATGGTATTTTGTTGTAATATCCTGAACTATTTAAGACAGTCAAGAACCAAAGAAAATAGCAAAGAGACAAAACACGAGATTTGGCTCAGTTATACATTAGATAAGACTGCTTTCTGTTGCATTCAGGATAATTCCCGTGGCCAAGGTTGCATCTGTACCATCAATTGACGCCTAATATCAGCCACTAGTAGGAGTTACCTAACCATCCATCCATCATTCATTCATTCATTCATTCATTCACAGACATGTTTAAGTAATGCAGTGTTGGCCTTTATTGGGGTTTTTAGCATTCTTGCATGCCTCCCCTCCAGCCAGCCCTTACGCCAAAGCAATGTGGAAGGATGGATGTCAAGTGCATTTACTGAGCATGGGTGTTGGTTTTCCATTAGTCCAGTACACTAAAAAGAGACTGGAAGCTCCTTACATTTGGACAGAGTCACCCTCTCCCGCAAAGCCTAGGTGTTGACATGGACACTCCCTTTTCCTTTTTTTTCTGTATTTTGCTTTTTCTCACTATGGGGCATTAAGACCTAGAGGGTTGAGTTAAGGCTACGAGTTTTGGGGGAAAAGAGAAGCAATTCCATAGGTGATCTTTAGCTCAGGGCAGATGGAATCTCCTATACAATCCTGCCCAGCAAGCCAGAGGGCTTACTTTAGTGTGTGAAGTAAACCTCAGCATAAAAAGGTATTTATTTGCCTGGCCTTGAGCTCTGTGTACCTCTCTTTCAGAGATCTCTCCATGGATGTGTAGAAATGAGGGGAAACTTGCCCTTTCCCCCAAAAGTTCACTGAAAGATCAACTCACAATCAAGGCAGATTAATGAGAGAAAAGTTTATTTATCATGCACATGGGGAGAATTACAGAGCAATTACTCAACGTCTCAATGAAGTTCATATTTTTATACATACCTTTTAGAGGTAGGGGAAAAATGAGGAGTATAGGTAATTCTGTTTAGGGGAGATAAAGCATAAATGGTTGTTAGGGAGGGTGAATGCATAGGGGAAATAGATTGACTTGTAAATTAACCCCAGAGACAGGTATTATGTTTTAAATGATTTAGGCCAGGTCTGATTGCATTCTGCAATATATTGAGACAACAGGGAGAGGAAGGGAAGTCAATTCTCCATTTCATTTTTTGATCGGGTCAGTCCGATTCATGTGGACAGAGGGAAAACCCGCTTCAATGCTTTTTGATCTCGAATGGCCTTCAATTAAAAATATTCTTTACACCAAGGAGCCATATTTTTGGGTGAAATTCCCTGAGCTCCTTTGATGGCCGTGGAAGGGTAGTGTAGGATTTCGTATTCAGGTCTAGGTTTCTGGCTGTAGCTGTCTCATTCTTCCTAGTGCGAGATGGCAGAATCAAATGGAAGGCAGGATGTGAAGTCCTGGACTGGGGAATGATAAGAAGTTTTTCTCCAGAAAGAGGGTGGATGCTATAGAGGGAAGAATGACAGGGGAAGAGTTGTTTGCATGGATGGAGGAAGGAGGATACACCCAGTTAAGTCGGCAGACCCAGCTCGTGAAGGGAGGTAGTAAGCGAAGAAGATCTGGAGAAGCAAGTCCCCAACCCAGAAAACCAGCTGATTAGTTTCTTTGCTTTACAACTGGTAAAACAATGGAACTGCAGTTTGTTTTTTCAAAAGAAACAGGAACATTCTTGAGAAAGGGGCAACAGGGGAAGTGCAGTGAGGTATCCACAGAAGCAGGACTTTAGCTTGAACTGGACACAGACTTGAGTTATTACTCGAAGGAGAGCTTTAACTACTTTATTTGCAAACAGTACGTATGGGTAGAATGAAAAGGAGCCCCTTTCCTTCCCAGACATAAATTCAGAATCCAGGATTTATTCTGATGGGGCTGATGAAAGTAAGTGTTGTGTAGTTGTTTGTCATAGCTTTTAATGGTCAAAAGAGTGCCTTCCTTGCAGTCCTTGCAAAGACATAGGAAAATTGAAATTTAACATCCTGAAAATTCAAGTATAATAATCTCACAATGTATGGTTGTCCACTTAAAATATTTTCAATGACCTTCATATCCAGTTATAAAAAGGTATCTATTCATTGTAAAATAAATTAAAAATTCAGAGAAGTACAAAAAGTGAAAACAAAATTACCTGTCTACAGGTAATCACTGTCAACATTTAAGAGTTTATTCTTTCAATCTTTTTACTGTGCATTAATGCACACATAAATTTTTGGAAAATAAGATTACATTATTCTTATGTTTTGTAATCTGCTCCTTTCGCTAATACATAGCAAATGTTTTTCAAAGCCATTAAGTATTCTTTTCAATGTAATTTACATTCATTCCATTTATCTAAGTAATTTATCTAATCAATCTCCTATTGTTAATGAGTTAGTGCTCCTTCCCCCAATTTTTTATCATTATTAACAGTGTTCTAGTGAACATCATTTAATCAATCTGCAAATACTTACTGAATGCTTAGTATATGTCAAGCTTTATACATGACAGAATACAAATATACCAAACAGACTTGGTTCTTAACCTCATGCAAGTTAGTCTATTGAGGGATGCAAATAATAAACAAGTAAATCAACAGGTGTAGGTATTTTGTGGTTGCCTCTTGGAGGGCACGATCAACCCCTACCTAAAACTGGTTCTGATGTTGAGACTGATGATGCCGCATGCACCAAGAGAGTGTGAATAGTTTTATTGTTCACATAATGAGACTCTCCAGGGAAAGCAGGACAGGTGCAAGCTGGTCCAGATGGCTTGAGTGAAGCAGAAACAATGGGTTGGGCCATTATACTGACCAAGGGATAGGGACTTGTGAGGTTTGAACTGTTACTAGCAGCAAGGATGGGTCAGGCAGGGAAGTGGGATGGGAATACAAAAGCTGTCAAAGGCCATACATCAAAAAAGGTTGTTAGCCTCTTTATTATAAACTGAGGAAATGCTATGAAGACAAATAATAGTGTGGAAGAGGTTATTGAGTATTAAATTGGGTTGGTTGTCAGGGGCTATTCTGAAGGGTGACATATAAATTCACCCTTAGTGACATATAAATTCACCTTAGTTAGGAGTGAGAAGGAGCCAATCAGGTGAAGAGCTGGGGGAGGAGCCCCTGAAGGGAACAGCAGGTGCAAAGTGAAAGAGCCTATCGTGTTCCAGGTGGGGGATGGAGAGGACTGTTGGGCACCGAGATGAGATTGTAGAGGTAGGCTAGATCCTGCAGGGCCCAGTAGGCAACAGCAGAAAGTTTGCATTGCATTCTGAGTGCAAGAGGAAGCCACTGACATTTTAGGTAGGGGATTTACATTATCTGACTTGTTTCAAAAGGACCACTTCAGTAGTTATATAGAGACTGTACTGTAAGCACTAAGCGTGGCAGCTGAGACAATAGGAAGTTATTGCAATATTCCAGGAGGGATATGGTGGTACTTTGGAGCTAGGTGGGCGTCAGAGAAGATGAAGCAAAATGAATGTTTTAAAAAGACATTTGGGAGATAAACCATTAGAACACGGTGGCTGAGTAGAGAGAGTGAGTAGAGAATTCTCAACTACAACTCTTCTGGCTAGAACTATTGGATAGATGTTGGTGCCATTTATTGTGATCAGGTCAGGAATGGAGATAAGAAATTTAAAGAGGGAGTGAGTGGCAGGGTTTGGGTAGGATAGATTCAGGAATTTGGTTCTTGACCAGTTAGCTTTCATAGGCTTGTGAGATAGGCAGGAAGAGATGCCAAACATGCGGCTGGACAAATGGGTGTTGAGCTCAGAGGAGAGGTTGAGGATGGAAGACTAAATTTGGGAGTTGTTAGCACATAGCTGACATTTAAAACAAGAGACTGGTTGAAATTATCAAGGGAGAAGGTGTAGGGAGAAAGGTGGGTTAAAGGAGAAGGTCCCAGGAAACAACATGATGAGGAAGTTGCTGGGATAGTAGGAAAGAACTGAAGAGTGCATTGGGCTATGGAGCAGGTTGTCTGGGTTCAAATCCTGGCTCTATCCCTTAGTGGCTGTTTTGTAGCATGGTGGAAGCTGAAAAGAAAGTACAGCAAGGAGGATGGAGGGGCCAACTTTGTTGAATGTTGCTGAGATGTCAAGTAAGTTAAGGCCTTAAAGTGTCTAGTGGATTGTGCAACAGGAGGTCACTGATGACTTTGAAGACCTTTTCAGTAAAGTAGTGGATGTGAAATCAACACTTGAGTGGGCAGGGGAAGAGGCAGGAGGTGAAGAAGAAGAGACAACGTGTGTAGATAATTTTCAAGAAGTAGTCCTGTGAGGGAGCAGAAAAATTTGGTTGAAACTGAAAGGAAGATATTGGGAAGAGGGCTTTATAAAGATAGTTTGAGTGCTGATGGGTTAATTCTTGAGGAACAACTTTGGGGAATATTTGTTATTAATTCCATAGATTGCATGAGAGGCTGTATAGCACCAAGTTCAGGTGCTTGGGCTATGGAGCAGGTTGTCTGGGTTCAAATCCTGGCTCTATCCCTTAGTGGCTGTTTTGTAGTATGGAGCCTATAGGTTTATTGGTAAAGATGTTCTTGAGTGTATAGGTCAGGGTTCTTACTTATAGGTAAATAATCCTCTAGCTGGTGCCAGCAGAAAGAAGGTTGTTTATTTATCTATTTGCTTATTTTTAAAAGGGCTGAGTAGTTTCCAGAAGGTTGGAGAACCAGAGTTAGATTCCAGAGAGCCAAGAACAGAGCAGTCGGGGGAAACTGCCTAACCACAAAATGGGACCGTTCTTGTAAAAGCATGCTGCTGATGTGTCACTAAGCATTTCTGACACATTCTGGATGCCTAAAATCCTGTCACAGATGCCCTGGAGGGACAAAATTCCTTAGCCAACAAGCTTGCCAGAATATCTGGTTTTCCTGCCTGCAGTTGCTACCTCATGTTGCTTACTTTCTTTCCTAAGTTTCATGCATGTGTTTCTGCTTAGTGGAAACCAGGCTACATACCAAACCTTACCTGCAACAGAGGCTGAAACATATAGTTTTAGGGATGCCAGCCTCTATAGTACAAGATAGAAAACTCTAAGAGGGTAGAAATGGGTGCTGAATAAGCCAGTTTACAATATCTGTCATGCCATGCCTTTTATATTTTGTTGCTATCATGAAAATGATCATTTACTCTTAAATTTTAAAAGTGGTTGCTATAATTTAGGACTGCGATTAATTTTTATGAAATTATCTTATGATCTTGTACCTTGCCAAAGCTTTCAGTAGTTCTTCTAAGTTTTCAATTCATTCTCTTGTGATTTCAGATCATAACATTGACTAATAGTAATACTTTTTTAAAAATCCCAATTTATAGGTATTTCTTGCTTTGCATGTCTTCAGTACACATGAATTTCAGTTACCAGTCCCTAACCAATGCAGTTCAAATTTCAGTTACCATAAGATATTAACTGTGATTGTATAAAGTACAGACTTTTCTACTAGCTCATCAGTCCACAAATCACTACCTAGTAACAGATGCACATCATAATCAGTGACCAATCATATCACTTCTTGCAAAGTCTATCTGTGATTTGTGCAGTAACTGTACACCTGTTACTCAATTCATGCACAGACAGCAAAGCATGTAGGTGTGCTGGCTGCTCATCTCCCATTGATAAACCCATGTGACATTCTACACGAATAAGTAATTGAAAGAGAGAATCATCCAACAAAGATGAAAGTTCAGCAAAGAAACAAAAAGTAATAACGCTGGAAGTAAATTGAATTATAAAAGAAATAACTGACCATGGGACTGTAGACACTACCACTATTCCAGCGATTATAGATATGCATCCAGAGCCACTTAGTAAAGGCCAATTTACTGCCATAAATGAGGAACATGGTTGCACAGAAAGAAAAAAAAAAAGAATGTGTTCTAGAGGAAGTGACACTGAGCATAAACTTCACTTTAAAGGAATACTCAGAGATATTTTATAACATTAAAAGTACAAAGGAGGGCTGGAAGATGATCCGTATTTATAAAGGAGCATAATTCACCAAAATATAAAGAAGATGCTTGCTCCATGTGGTAAGTTACACCATGAGAGGGAAGCAAGCACTATTTATACTAGTCTTGGTAAGTTTTTTAAACAAAGAAATAAACCACTTTAATCCTCAATGCTGCTAATGTTTTAAATTGTAGTGTACCAAAGAAATATTAGCTGTTGCTATTTTTATTCCTACATAAATTTATTATGAATGCGTTTATAATGTCTTGACAAAAATTTGGAAAGATTGTAGAATAAAGATCACTTTGTACATTTTCAGCTTCTCTCGTCATTTTTGTGGTACTGCACTACCGTGCAAGCAAGGATGTCCTATCAGCTGTCTTCTCATATCAGCTGAAATTTTCAGAACAAAGATAGATAATATTGATGACAGAAGATCACATAAAGGATGACTAGGCTAGATATAGCATCTTGGGACACAATAATGTTTTCTGAAAAATTTGCAGCATTATATTTTGGAGATTAGTGTTAGGAGGAGATGCTCAACACTGCTCTTATGTTCTTTTCTTTTATGGGTTTTAAATTTTTATTTTACATTTACAAGTGTTTTGTAGGAGTGTTCATGAATTTCAAGGGGATTGCTCCTCATTGGTCCCACAGCCTGTTCTTGCCTCCAAGCGTGGCTGTTCAAATTAAGGATGTTTGTGGTACCACGCTGCTAAGATCTTTTCTCACTTCCCAGGAAACTTGGATGCTGCCTCAGGAAGGACAATTTGGAACTGCTCTCACCTTAGATTGAATCTCTTCCTGTATAACAACCATGATTTAAGGGTATTTCCAATTTAAAAAACCAGATATCTATCTATAATTTATCTAATTTAAGTAAGATTCTTAGAAGTAGTCAGGGTTAAATCACTAGGATCAAATTACCATTTCCCCCCCAAATCCACAACTCTTGTTTTTTTTTTTAAAGAATTCTTTGCTATCTTGAAATAGCAAGATAATCTTTAAAGCAAACATAAGAAGAGATCATTGTTCATAACATTTTTTATTCAGTATTTTCATGCATGATTTCACCATGGGGAGAAGGGGTTGGAATTAGAAAGTTCAGTATCTGATAACCATGTTTAGGGGGCTGAATTATCTGTATAATTTCTTCAGTCATAGACTTTGCTTGGTCTAGACCTTATTTATTGAGGTAAACAAACAGGACCAAAAAGGGAAGAGAAAGTGTGAGAAATTACATTTTATTTTGGTTGACTCTTTTACCTAGCCCAATATTTAAACTGTTATCATAAGTTATAGGAATCCCATATTCAGAGCATCTAAACGTGGTAAGAAATGGGTCATTAGAGCAATAATGGCTGCTGAAAAATTAATGGCATTGGATTTAAATGGAAAAAAATTCCCCTCCCAGCATAGATCACTAGATTCTTGCATTATTAAAGCAGCCTAAACTAGCATACATATCCTTAAAGTGTCTGATAAAGAGTGGGAATATGAATTGATTTGGACTTCTAACCTAGAGCAATACTTTACATAATTTAGGTCCTGTCAGAAGATACACAGAGTTTTTATCAAATATTGACTTTGGCCAAGATTCAAGTGAAGACCCATCCTTCTTAAGTCTCCTTCTGCCTTGTTTCTCTCCACTGCTTAGTGAAATTTTTCACTTTTATCTTTCCTCCCTGCTATTATTTGGTTTATTTTAATATCTTTTTCTCCAGAAAATGATTTGGATAAATTGTCTTCATGAAAATACTGTGAAAACTACCCCGTGATTGTTTCTTGAGAGAATGATTTTAATTTGTGATATGAAGATATTGGAAGGCAAATGCAGCTCAGATAATGTTCATCCATGATCGCTGCTGTCATTACATTTGTCATGATAACAGAATGGGGCTACTTTATCTCTTTCTTCATATAGTCATGCCACTCAATATAGATTTATAGACATTTCAGTTCTATGGAAAGTGTATCAATGTATAAATTATCTAATATGTTGTGCTCCAAGGTTTGAAATAATTTATAGCAGTGTGTTTTGTTTTAAACTCACACATTTCCCTAAGGAAATAGTCTTATAGGTAAACTAAAGATGTATTAAAGGGGAATGCTAATGTATTAAAGGGGAAGCAGTATTCTAATTATAAATGGATAGAGCACTCTATATGGATTTTTAAATTTTTTCATTATATAAGTAATGTAAATTAACTTCAGAAAGATAAGAATTTACAAAATAAAACAAACAAAAAGCCTCTGTCCTTGTCTTTGTGGCTATAACAAAATACTTTAGACTGGCTAATTTCCAAATAATTTAAATTTATTTCTTACAGTTCTAGAGACCGAAGAGTACAAGATCAAGGCACAAGCAGATTCAGAGTCTGGTGAGAGCTCAATCTCTGCCTCCAAGATGGTGCCTTGTTGCTGTGTCCTTCCGCTGTGGCAGAAGGGATGGATAGCTCCCTAGCACCTCTTTTCTAAGGTCACTAATCCTGTTCATGAGAGCTCTGCCCTCATCACTTAATCACCTTCTAAAGGCTCCACATCTTACTACTATCACATTGCTGATCAACTTTCAACATATCAATTTCAGGGCAACAAATTCAGACCATAGCATTCTCCCATTCCCACACTCCTGAGCTAACTCTTTGCACCTTTTTGGAATGCACTTTACCAAATGAAAACATCCCCCTTTCCTCACAAAAATGGGATAATATCCAATTTTCTCTTTGGAAGCTGCTTTTTTTCCCCACTTCACAATATAACAGAGACATTGATCCATAACAATATATCTGTTTCTACTGCATTTTAATGATCCTATAGCAATCTAGTGAATACATGTATTATCATTTATATATTAAATCTCATGTCATTAGAAATTTATGTGGTTTCTCAATTTTTTATTGTAGGAAATCCCGTGGCAAACATTATTATATCTAAAATATTTTAATGGATACATAATTATTCCTTTAGTATAGATACCTAAAAGTAAATTTCATGGTAAAATGGTATAGAAAATTACCCAGACATAATCTAGACAGGCCATACCAATTTGCATTCCTACCAGTAGAAATGAGAGTGCCAACTTTTCCAAATATTTGCCATAGAATTCTGTAATTTTAATTTAATATTTGGTAACTTGTTAGGCAAAAAATTAGGTATATTGTTTTAATTTGCAATTTTTGGTTACTTGCAAGAGTTTGCTTTGTGAATTTTCTTTTGTATTTCTTTTTATATTTTGCAAATGGTCTGTTTGTGACCTTTTTAATTTTTCTACCAGACAAAAGCAGATTAGTAAAAGGAGACTCAAAAAATTGAGTAGATTAAGTACATTCAATATGACTCAAAATAATGGAAACAGTGGAGTTACAGCCACAGAATTTTGAGACAGTAGGAAAGGTTGTAAACCAAGAAATTATTACTGGATCAGGTTGCCTTTCATATGGAAAGGCTGTAAGTCATTTCCAGACCTAGAGAGGCTTAGAAAATAGAATATTGATTAATTCTTTCAAAAAAGAGTTTGTCAAAATTTTAGTTCCATTGAAAGATGGAGAAAAATGCACAATTAATTCATTGTGCTGGTATATTTAAGGCACTAAGCATTTTACATATATTAATTCTATCAATTATAAACTTCTGGGAGAAAAAATAATTAACAAAAAAGAGGTATTTAAGGAAACAATCCATTTGTATATGCAGACATGTAACAGTAAGGGTTATCATAACTGTGTTTTGTTTTAAAAAGATATAAATAAACTAAATATTTAACAATAGGGGTCTTGGTCCTATATAGTGGGATGGGATTCTTTGCAGCCAATTAAAAATGATGTTGAAGATTATTTAATGGTACCTGCCAGGCACTATGCTGATTGTTTTACATTCATTGCCTGCTTTAGATACAACGACTTTATGAGGCAGGTGCGTTCATTAGCCCTATCACACAGACAGAGTAACTGTAGCTTGGAGAAATTAATTTCTCTAAGACGTAAGAGCTCATACTGAAGTCTGAGTTCAGTGTCCTCACGCCCGTCTCTGATGATCTACTCTAGGTCGAAGCAGGCAGAGGTGGCTGCCTGGATGGGTTGAATGAAAATCTTTAGGATCACTGGTATTGTGGGTGCTTTTTCCTCCTGTTTTGTATTTTCCACAATTAATAATTATTATCTTTAAATTTAGGAAAAAAATAGTGAAAAATGAAGTAAATTGAAAGGAAATAGTAAAAAAAAAAAAAAAAAGAGGTTTTTGAAAGCAAAGATGGAGTAAAGGTCCAGAAAATGGAATTCTAGGCATAGTTGAAATAAACATGACTTTCTCACAGGGAAAGAGCTGAGGGGCCCAAGAGTCTAATTCTCTTTAGCTTTTTCCGCAAGTCTACAACCTCAAGAGCCCAGATCAGGTTACCTGGGGAAAAAGGTGCACATTTGACTTTTAATTTATAAATTACACTCAAGAGGGCTGTGAGGTTGCCAGAAGCTTTAGTCGGATATCAGTCAGAGGTTAGTCAGGAAAACAGGAGCCTCTATAGGTATTTCGAAGAGAGAGAATTCAATATAGTGAATTTATATAGACAGGTTGGAGTACCTGGGAAAGAAGAGATGAGGAAAGGAACTGGAAGAGAAACCACAAGTCAAAAATGATGATCAGAAATCTGGTGTTGCTGCCTGGAGTCCATGTGTCTATACATACTGCTTCCCTGTTAGAGACTCTACAGCCATTGATTTCAGATTCGCTAAAGGTTTCCGGAAATCCCGGTTTTCTCAATCAGTGCTGGGACCTCCACCAATGCTGTTATCATTATTGTCTGTAAATGCTGCTTTTACCTCCAAAGATGCTGCCAATAACTGGAGATGGAAAGGATCACTCATTTTCTCTTCCTTATTATCTCATGTTGCCTCCCATTGGCAGAATCTTTTTTTTTTTATTTTTTTTATTTTTTTGAGACAGAGTCTTGCTCTGTTAGAGTGCCATGGTGTCATCATAGCTCACAGCAACCTCAAACTCCTGGGCTCAAGCGATCCTTCTGCCTCAGCCTCCCAAGTAGCTGGGACTACAGACATGTGCCACCATGCCCGGCTAATTTTTTCTATTTTTAGTTGTCCAGCTAATTTCTTTCTATTTTTAGTAGAGACAGGGTCTCGCTCTTGCTGAGGCTGGTCTGGAATTCCTGACCGCAAGGGATCCTCCTGCTTCAGCCTCCCAGAGTACTAGGATTACAGATGTGAGCCACCATGCCCAGCCGTCACTGGCAGAATCTAATTGGAGTCCAGTTGGCAAGCAAGATAGGAAAATATAGTTTGAGGCCTCCAAGCTCCCTATCATCCCCAGCAGAGCAAAGAAGGATGAGGATAAAGGCTGAGCAGAAAGACACAAATGACATTGTCTACTCTTTTTTCTATCTAACACCCATTCTCATGTTTATACCCATATTTTATTTTCTTACAACATTCCACTTCTACCTGATACAATGCATGCATCTGTTTGATAAACAATGATGCTATTTCCTCATCTAATTCAATGACCATTTCTTGCTGAATATTTCCCAATTTAGGAGCTAACCTATAAAGTTACCTACCACTAACCTTCTTTGAATAGAAAACGGAGTAAAAGAAGAAAGTATGATTAGTCAATATATACAAATATATTTACCTCAAAAACAAGGAAGACAAACATTTATGGTTGCTATAGTCCTCATTTCTGTAACTTGTCACAAGGCTGTGTTGATATTTACAAATTTCTTCTTCCCCTACCATTTCATTTTTTCTTTGTACTAAGCCAGTTGATCTTCTGGTCAAATTTCCAAGCTTCCATTCCTGACCTGTTTGAATCACTATTAACTTTTCTTTTGAGGTCACTATTATCTTCTTTTAAGCTCTATTGCTGGAATAACAATAATAAGAAAAGTGTTAGGAAATTCCAAGGGTTTTAAACACAGTTCTACTTGTTCTTACTGTGGGACAGCAAAACAATTTCCTTTGATAATTAGCTACCCTTTTGTCATTTGATTTTGTGATGAAATGCCTGAAATATTTGGTGGCAGTCTCAACTTTTTGTTCAACTGAACCATTAATGTGTCCCTTAGTGGAATCATTTCTCTTCTGGGAATAAAGGCCTGTAACATAGCAGAGCACAATATTATAGAGGTTTGGCAAAAATTCTCTGAATGTGTTGTCAAGTGTAGTAGAGGAGCCACTACCAATTCCACCAGTTGGCTCCATGACCCATCTTGTCAGTTCATGGCAGAAACAGCATCATATATTGGTCATCAGTTCAAAGCCTACACCAAACTTTGCAGAGTAGCACCTCAGCCTTGCAGGTCATACAATTGAGTCATTAGTAGGCCACTCTACTGTTGCTTCACCCCAGCTACTTCTGGGTGCAAGGACACTATAGTAACAATTGAGGATTCTCTGGATGTGAGTTCATTGCTGCACTTTTTTGATGTAAAACAAGCCCGCTGGTGAGAAGCAATGTTTTTATCTGAGACCATGATGGTAAATTAAGTGCTGTATTAATATTCTAGGGCTGCCATAACAAGGTACCATACACTAGGTGACTTAAAACAACAAAAATTTATTCACTCACAGTTCTGGAGGTTAGAAGTCTGAAATCAAGGTACCATTGGGGCCGTCTGTCTTCTGAAGGCTCTAGGAAAGAATTTTATCAGTTATGGTCCACAGGCCATGTGTGTCAGTGTTGGGGTATCCCAGAGGAGATGAAAGAAATTAGAATTTTTGTGGTGGGACCTGGCAATTTATCTATTTTAACAAGCATACTAGATAATTATTACATACAATAAAGTTTGAGTGAATTAAAATTTTAGGAACTTTAGCAATTATTCAGTCAACTAATTATGACTCAAGAGGAATAGGAAACTATAAGAAGTTTTCCCACCCACATATGCATTTGGTTTCGGCTTTATATATCTGTGTATGAGTGCAGATAGCATGGTGCTCAGCAGAAGAGGATGTACAGGGAGATTATTGTGTGTATTTGTTACTTGAGCGTTCTTATGCATATGCAAGTATGTGGGCCATTTTCTGTTGAATTTTAAAAATAATGGTAACGAAATGCTCTCTATGATTTTGGAAGCTAGAATTGTCAAGGGGTTCTGCGAAACAAAGACAGAACTTCTTTAGAAACACCCAAAACATTTTTTTAAACTATTTTATTCTATACGTAAAGGAAAAATGTCCAGAATGAGGAACATAAATTGTTCATCATTAAAGAGAAAGTACATCTAATTATATCAACTTCTGGAGCTTTCCTTTTAAAATCTCATTTCAAAGTTAGGATAAAGAGAAATGATCCGTTGCTTGTTATTTTCATCAGAAGTTGGGAAATTTTTCTTTGAGGATCTCAGGACAAAAAAAGATGTAAGCTCACTAGCATTATTCTGTTTAAGGTTTGGAAGATGAAATTGAAGAAAAAGAGAAAGTTTGTACATGAGTGATTTTATTTGACTAACAAAATTAAATAGCAAACTAGAAAGGTCTGGCAACCTGCTAACAGCAATAAGATAACACAAATATAAAGGGTACTGACTTTTCACTGGACTAAGTAAAATGAAATTTCATAATATACCTTGACATTCGATATGACTCTAACGGAGGAATAGTTTCTAAGTCAAGCTTTTAGAAAGCAAAAGTTCATATAGTCTTTTCATCTTAACTAGAATGGTAGCATCATTTTTTCCCTTTGATCTATTTATTTAAATTTAAATTCCCATTAAACACAAGATTTTAAGTGAGCAATTTGTAGAAAAGTTTTCAGGTTTAATTATCAGTTCATTGACTGAGTTTCCAATGGAGCTGAAGATTTATCCTTAGGCCAGGCATACTGAATGTGTTGAAATAAGGCTTATTGTTAAAGAGGGGAGGAATTAAATTGTCAAAAAAATTACTCAATTTGTTCCACCTGTAAAGTGCACTGATTTACTTAATCTCACTGTCAGTTTTAAAAGTATGATTATAATTGCAAATTCTGAGGTATCAGTTGTCCAAATGCTGAGATTGTTGTTAAAGATGAAAGGAGAGAAAACCTAAGACATTTAGAATGAAATAAATCTATTTATTGTTCTGCCTCATTTTGCTTTCTTCAAAGGTACTGGGAAATTTTGTACAGATTAAAGGAAGTTAAAAATATATAAATTTGCTGAAAATATCAGAGTCAAAAGTTTCAGAAAGAAAAAAAGTTGTAAATTAAACAAACAAAGGAAATAAGTTAATTAAACTCAAAATTAAAAAGAGTTAAGAGAGAGGTAGGTAATCCGTGGAGATCTCTCTCTATTTGATGGGAGTCACTAAAAAGCTTTGAAAAGTTCAACCTTATGGTGGACACAAGTTTAGCTATTGGTTCCTAGAAAGTATAAGTAACACTGCCATTTTGGAAGACTAAAGTTGGCATTTTGTGTAAAATACTGGCACACACCACCTGTGTGATGCTGGGTACGTCACTGAGAAGCATATCAAACACATACCTGGCCTGTCATTTCTGTTGGATTTTTCAGTCAAATTTCCACCATGCACCACAAAAGGACTCTGTTCATCTGTGATGCCTACTTTGTTGGAGGGAAGGGTAAGGCTGTTTGCCATATAGCTTCTTGGTCAAGTCAAGGAAATTTTTTGATTTTTTTCTTATTTCAAGGAGGAGAACCCTTCTGCACCAGACCAGTTTACAGTAGAAGATTGGGTATTAAGTGAGAACTTGAAATATTAAATGAAAGTGTAAGTCTGTCCCATTTTGTTGCCAATTGAGACAAAATACACAAAATGTTGACAAATATAGTATGTATGTAGAAGTTGCTATGAGAACTAAATGACTTAATGTACATAAAGACATTAGCTGCATGCCTGGCGCATAGTAAGTATTTGGCATTATTGTTCAAGTATACAATTAATTAAATAGATTTGTATGGGTCAGAGAACCCAATCACAACAAAGGGTTCTCAATATAAAATTTTAGCACATGATACGATTATAATGGGGTCCATTGACAGCTTTGAGGTATTCATTTTTCAAAATTGTTGGGAAGAAAAAGCATTCAGCATAGCATTGACGTTGCTTCTGGGAGACAGCACCCTTTAGTAGAAAGAGCCCTGTCTGAAAGAGCCATGTCTGTCTGGTATCAGATAGACATAAGTTAAAAATCCCAATTCTGCTGCTTATTAGCTGAGTGACTTAGGCCAAGTTGCTAAGTACAGATTGTGATGAGCAGAAACTGGCAAACTTTGCATGATTCCAGGCACACAGAAGGTGCTTAACATATGTGCATATCCTCTCGTTCTCATTCTCTTAATATGATCTATCACTTAAGAATATTTAGGGTTTGTGCAGGAAAAAATTACACAGTAATGCAGACTAGCCTGATGCTAAGGAGATATTTAATTTTCAAGTATAATCCAGTTTCTTTCATATCCTTGTTATCAACTTTCTTTTGAGCTTAGCCTTAACTAAGTGTATTATACTTTAGAATTCCTTAAAATCACTGTTTGTTTAACAGCAATAGATTTTTAGCTTTGTCAAATATTCTTGGTTTTCAATATGATTCATAGATAATAATAAAATCTGAGACCAATAAAATATTTTTTTTGAATTTCGGTTTAAAAAAAGTTGAAAGAAAAACTCCAGTTATTTTGTTTTAATACAGGAAAAAATACACGTGCTTCTGTGTTCTTGACTTTAGCAAACCTCTTGTTGGGTAAACTTCCCATAGTACTATTTGCTCTTGAAAGATTAACAAAAGACAGAGTTACAGAAAGAGGCCTACTCTCTCTCCCCTTTCACTTTCTAGGGTGGTGGTGGTACAAAAACTTTTTGATCATGCACCCTACCAGTAAAAAAAGAAAATTTGAGCTTTCACTTGTTTGTGTATATTTATATATTTATACAGTCCGTATGGCACATTAGCACACATAATACTACATATTATGTACATTATAAAATGTGTCTTAAGACAGAAATAAAAAAGATTGAAAGGTGAAATAAAATTTATGTTTTTAAATGTTTTGGTAAGCATGATGGTTTCACACTATTATGATTTTCTAATTTTTCAGGGTACACTATACGCGAAGGATTTTATCAGAAATGATTGAAAATGCAAATTTGTATTTCAAATAGTCTCCTTAAGACTTTTGACTCATGTGAGTTGACTTTTTGTCAGACCTGTTTATATTATTATTGTTTTATTTAGTATTAATAGCATACTGATGAAAAGTTCATACTTGAAGAAGGAGGAAGTGTCAACTCTGCCATTCCCTTGTTAGTCACTTGTACTTGTTTGATTAGAATTTTGTTTTGATTTCTTTGCAGGAATCTTTTAGTGACTTTGCCATTTTATAAGGATTGATTTGAATAGATGATAAGATTCTTAAATCTACTTAATTAGTCATATACGAAGTACACCATGTCAGCGTGCATTGGAAATGCAAGTGAGGGTGGATGCTGGGTGATGTCTTCCTCCCGTGGGGCTTTACTCTTTCCTTGGGACACCTTGCTCAGAGTGTGTAAATACAGCCATCTCATCCATGGATAAGCAGGGAATATTTATGCATCGAATAGTTGTAAAGCATAATTTCTTATTTGTTCAGGGGGAAAAGATAATTAGAAGTAGAACTGCCAATATTTTATTTCACATTCCAGTGGATCACCTCTTCAGCCCTAGATTGAATTTGAGAGACCTCCTTTCAAGAGCATAGGTCGCTAAACTTTTTCTGTAAAGGGGCAGGTAATAAATGTTTTCAGCTTTATGAGCCATATAGTCTTATTGGGACCACTCAGTTCTGCCATTGCAATGCAAAAACATCCATAGATAATACATAAACAAATGGGTATTGCTATGTTCAAATAAAACCTTTTTTATAAAAACAAGCCTTTGATCATATTTGGAATGGAGATCATAGTTTGCTAATCAGTGATCTAGAGAATCCTGGGCCTATTCAGCAACTGATAAAATAATGAACTCCATGTTTACCAGGAAATGAGGAAAAAGGTAAGCCACCCACTTTCTTTAAAGTGGGTGGCTTAGCTTACCTCCACAGTCTTTTACAAATCACACTGGACTGCAGAGCTTTCATGCTGCTAATTGATGAGTTACTGTAGCCTTCTATCGCTGATTCATTCATTCTCTTTCTCAATCACACAGACATATACATACACACACTGACGCCCACACATATATGGTAATGAGGTAGCTATTGTGTTTCAAAATTAATGAAGAGATATGAAGGGAGATTCAGATGTGCTCTGATTGGTGCCATTGTTACTTTGTGGTATGAGGAATGAAAGGACTTTCTCAAATGGCAGGACATCCTCTTTCTTTCAATGTTTCTCAAAACACTTTAGCAAATCATGAAAGCTTTAAGGAAATATGAGAATTGAATGAAGACAAATGAACATCCCAAGTGCCAAGTTGCAATGAAAGTGAATTAGCACAATTGGTTCCTTCACACAGTGACGCAGGAGTGATCTTTGTCCAGTAGACTCCCCAGCATTCTGTGAACACTTTCATGCTTTCCCAGTGACTCTGTTTACATCCCCTTCCGCCCTTTAGGTGGCTGTCTGACCCTCTTCCCCGACTGCTTAGGGTCTGTAAGACACCCGGGAATCCCTGCAGAAGGACTCCACGTTGGCCTGTTTTGCCTCCAAATTGCCCCTTCTCCTCACTGTCCTCTTCCCGTAACACAGTAGTAAGAATAGGTGATAGCAACTATTTTCATTAGTGAGTCCTGATGACGGTAGCATGATAGATGCAAGACGTGGCTAATAACAATATCCAGAGAAACTGCAAGTACAGAGATTTTTTAAATATGTAAGGCGGAAGTTGTTCCTTGTGTAGTCTTTCACATTAAGTCAACTTTCCAGTGGGGTCTGGCAAACATGATAAAAGGGGCCAAATTACCTCATCACCTTGGACTTAGTACTTGATTGACAATTTTATATAAATCTTTCTGCCAACTCCAAAAGTGGCTTGTGGATGTAGCATTTTAGTAGAATAGGTTGTTTCATAGGAATGCACTTCCCCATAACTAAAGCTGCCCCATTTAAGGGAAGTGAAGACAAACCATAGTATTAAGTACTGCTTGCCAAGAATGGTGTTAGATTCGTAATAAGCCTTGATTTATTTAGTCCTTCAACAGCTGTGCATTGTTATGCTAATTTTCAATTGTACAGAGAAGAACTAGAGCTCTGAGAGGTTAAATAACTTGTCTGAGATCATAAGGCAGGAGAGGGCAGAACCTTCACTCAAACCTGAGCCTGTCTGCACTGTGTGATGCAACCCTTCTTAATTTTCGCACCTTTGTATGGTCCTATTTATGAGTATTGCCATAAAGTCCTCTACTGTAATAAAGGATAGTAAATACTTTTCAAGCTGTTCTTGATAGCCCAGCATTGTCACATGAATCATAGCCCCACAGGGACTTTTGAAGTATGAAGGATATTTGTCCTGGGGCCCCATCTGGAGTGTTTTTTGAGCTCTGTGTCTATTTTTGATCAGTTTTCAATCTTCACACTCCTCAACAGGCTTTCGGCTGTCACTTCGTATTCTTCTCTCTGTGACTGCCTCTCTCAAGTTACCTTCTACTCTCTATTTCTAATTTTTAGTCTACTGTCCTGAAGACAGCAAAACCAGGCAGCCAAGCCTGCTAGAATCATGTCTAAAGGCGGTGGTGTGGGATCACAGTGAGGGCCCGGGGAACACAGCCTAGAAGGTCATTATTTCAGCTGGTTGTGGACATTTTTGATTCTTCTCTATTTTCTTGACTTTATTTTG
The DNA here is from genome assembly GCA_963574885.1 of Lepilemur ruficaudatus. Classification (NCBI taxonomy): domain Eukaryota; kingdom Metazoa; phylum Chordata; class Mammalia; order Primates; family Lepilemuridae; genus Lepilemur; species Lepilemur ruficaudatus. The sequence continues at coordinate 100,608 of CAUYRT010058749.1, read as the reverse complement.
TAACACTGAGATCCATGGATAATTGAGTTGCAGAAAATTGAGACTTTATTAGCCTTATCTTCAGTATATTTTAGGAAAAAAAATGCCCATAATCTGGTTTTTCCTTAATATTTTCTTTCAATTCCAGCTCACTAAACTTGTATCTCTATCTACCTGCTTTGTCCATCTAGTCCGTGTCCAGAGATTAAGAGTTGGAGAAGTGACATTCCTCAAACCTGAGAAATACAGAAAAACACAAGTTGAATAGACTGTTGACTCTATTCTATAAGATAAGAGGAGTTGTGGTTTTGGGGGGAATTTGGCCTTGATTTTTTGCTGCTGTTTGTGTCAGGGTAAAGGGTGTGACCTAGAATTCATTTAGAGGCTGGAGTTAAAGTGGTTGCTAATACCTGCCTCATGCAGCTGTTTTGACAATGAAATGAAGTCACTTAAGAAAGTAGCTAACACACTGTAGGCTTTTATTAAATGTTACCTGAGGAGTATTGAATATCATTTAGGAGAATATTGTGAAATTGATTTGAAATTAGAACTTTCTCAGGGAGGGTGGGGAAGTGTTTCTTCCTGAAAGTTTTTTGCCTCCACAGACAGTTGTGCCTAAGGGAAAGAGGTTGTATCATTGAAAGGCTGTGGAATGTGACTACAACCAGGGCTATTGGCTGAGATGCTTTGTGTCTGTCGCCCTTCCATAGATCTTGAGCCCCTTGAAGGCTGGTAATATCTGTTTTTTTTCTGTGTCTCCATGTTCCAGCACAGTGCTCGCTACATAGTGGATACACAATAAGTGTTTTTCAAATGAAGAAATGGATGGATGGATGGAGGGATGGATGGATGAACAGAAGTGGGGAAGAAATTTATTGTTGCCAGAAGCCAAATATGCTCATGAGAACCACTCTCTTGTCTAACAAGCTCTCCTGTGTATAGAATAGTGAATTCAAATGTGTTTCCGTGAGGACAGTCAGTGCCACCATGATGGACTCTGCTTTGCTTTAAGGACCATGAAGGGCTCTACTCTCATTATTTCACTTTGGAAATTTATTTATATTTCTTTCAAGGCATTACTTTAAAATAAAAACGGAGTGGAACACTATTATAAAGCAGACTCTTACATACATTGAGCTACAAAGTTGCCTAGTTCTAGCCTCTGAAACATAACTACATGCTGTAAAACCCAATAGAACTGTCCTGATGGCCACTGTTAGTTTTTCTCTCAACCTCAAAATCAGAAAAGATTTTTTTCTACAATTATTTTTACAAAGCTTTCTGCAACAGAGGATGTAAGCACAAGTAAAAAGGACTGATACTAGCAGGGCTTTTATTTTATCACTGCTATTCTCATTATAAATAAAAAAATTATTTATTGTTTCTTTCAGGCATAGCATTTTAATAAAAGCTACCCTCTGTCTCCTGATGTAACTTTCATAAATTCAATAAATGGATACAAATTCGAAGTCATTAAAATTGCTTAATAATTTGGAAGACCAGTATAGATCTACAATGTTCACAGTCTCCATAATGAGATTTACAAATATCATAGCAGGTCAAGATAATGGTAAATGTTTCCATTTGGAGGGAAAAACTTTTTGTGTTATTGAGTGATTTCAGTTGTTCTAAGCTTATCTTCTCCCCTCTCTTCTTCCCTTCCTCCCTTCCTTCCTTGCTTTTCTTTCTTTTTTGAGACAGGTTTGAATGCAGTGGCATCATCATAACTCACGGCAAACTCAAATTCCTGGGCTCAAGCAGTCCTCCCACCTCAGCCTCCCAAAGCATTAGGATTGTGGGCTTGAGCCACCGTACCCGGTCTCTAAGCTTATTTTCTGTCTGCTATTTTCCTTAAATCTTTCAAAGCTGTAGGGTCATTATCACTTTAATTAGCACTAAAGGAAGTCCTAGAACTTTTGCAAACTATGCTGTGCTAGGCAAGTATGGAACACACTGGTGGTTACCTATGCAGTTATCTATTTCCTTTTTCCTATTTCCCTGAGAGGATATCCTTAATATTGTTTAAGGTAGAAATGTGCTCCATTAAATATTTTCCATCTCTACCCTTGCACTAAGGGTCGACATGAACCAGTCTTACCAATGAGACTAAGCAGAATTCTGCTGAGCTTTCCTGGCTCAGCAGCTTTTGCCTTCCTTACTATTACGGGCTGAAGGCTTGTGCCCCCCACCAAATTCATATGTTGAAGCCCTAGCCCCAGTGTGATGGTATTAGGAGGAAGGGCCTTTTGGAAGTAATTAGGTTTAGATAGGTCATGAGAGTGGGACCCTCATGATGGAATTGTAGGCAGAGATCTTCCATGAGCATGCACTCGGGAAAGACCATCTGAGCTCCTAGTGAGAAGACAGCTGTCCGTAAACTAGGAAGTGGGTCCTCACCAGACACCAAATCTGCCAGCACCTGGCACCTTGATGTTGAACTTCCCAGCCTCTAGAGAAGTAAATTTCTATTGTTTAAACCACTTAGTCTATGGCATTTTGTTGTAGCAGCCTGAGCAGACTGACACTGATAAAAGAGGATAGATGAGGTCGTTGACATCACTCTCTTTACAACTTCTTTCTGTTTCAAATGCACACATGATGTCCAAAGATTGAGCAGCCATCTTGTAATCATTCAGTGATAAGTGTAGGATAAAAACCAACATACTAGAGATGGAAGAGCAAGAAAAAGTAAAAATATCTTGGGTCCTTGATGGCATCATTGAGCAACTAACATGCTGCAATCATCTATTTCAGACTTCTTGTCACCTGGAAAAAGGAAACCCTTGTTTGTTTAAATTACTACAAGTTGGGTTCCCTGCTATTTACAGCTTAAAGCAGTCATAAAAATAAGAAATGGCTTTGGTTCGTTAATACTCAACTTTTCTGTATACAGATATTCATTTTTTTGTTTTTTAGCAATTTCGCAAAGCAGCTGGATATAATATCAAATAGGAATGTCTTCATTAAATCAACCTTCTCAACAAATAAAATTTTACTTATGTAACTAGGTAGAATCTCCTTAAGAAAAATTGTTTAAATCCCTAAATATCCTCTAATAAATGTGCCAAAGAATACATTATCTGGAGAAATCAATGAGTTCAGTAACAACAGTTGCAGCAACATTTTTAAGGTTTTTTTGTTTCTTTGGCCACTCCCTCTCAGAAAATATTAGTATAAAAAACATACTTTTTTTTAATTTCAGAAAATTTAGGGGGTAAAAGTACTTTTTGTTACATGGATGTATGTCACCAACATTGTGCACATCGTATATGATCGATAAAACATAATTTTATCAGCACCTGGGACACTGCATTTCAGACAGTCTTCAATTATGATGAAAAATCAGTTTCTATAATGAACAACAAGACTGGGCTGATTTTGTTGGTTGCTTGAAAGATCAGACACTAAGGTATCAGGAAATGCAATTTACATACCTGCATTTACTTTTAAATTATTTATAGCAGTCATGGTAGAACTGTATTTCACCAACTCCTTCCCTCTACCTTTGCCTGCCTCTGCATTTATGATGCTAATTTTCATCCTGAAGATGTCATTTGCATGTCAATTTGTTCGTGGGGTCTTCCATTTTCATAACCTGGAATGCTCCTGATATGTGGTGTTCATTTTTAATATCATCACAGTGTTTTCCCTGGTTTAGCTGTAATCATCTCACATTTCCCAAATTACTAGCTAATCCTGGTTATATCGCGGAAGGATTGAGGTAGTTAGACTTGGGGCTAAGGAACAACGATGGTTTTTGAGGAGTTGACATTTCTCTCTTTTTAAATCACACTGGAGGTAATTTTTTTTTTTTTTGAGTTGCAATTACTCAAATTTTTGAGCTATTAAATCAGGCAAGTATAGTGGCCTGGACTATAGAGGACCAGCCAACAAATACCAACCAACCAACCAAACAAACAAAACCCTTTGGCTTATATAGAGAATCAGTCCAAAGTGAAGCTATGAAATAGAACAAATTTCCTGTCAATGTCCTCCCTGTTACCTATTCTCTCTCACCCTCTCCTTTTATAAAACCGTATGACACAGTTGCTCAGTTTCTTCATGTTGTCTGGGGCCTTATATTCTAAACCTTTCTATACGTTGTGTTCCCGCCCAAGCAAACACGCCTTATGTCCTATTCCTTCAACATTCCTCCCTTGACTATATGTCATGTTGACAGGGAGCTGGATATACCGTTTTTAATAATGCCTAAATATATTTATCTTTCAAATCTATTTGATTTATACAAGACAGAAATTTCTTCTTCAAAGTAATTTATAGCTTTATACTTATATATGTCCAGTAGTTATGAGCCTCTATTAATACCTTTATTAGTACCTTCATATATTTACAGGTACAAATATAAGGTATTAATAGAGGTTCATAACTATTGGATGTATTTGGGGAATGAGGCACTTTCTTGTTTTCTCACAAATATTAGATAGACAGATTGTTTTCTAAATCATCTTAAAAATGGTTGACTTTACCTTAATGGTTTTGCACAGTTCCTGACCAATGGGAGAAATGAAATTATAAAAACTATTTTTTAAGATGACAAATTGAGCCACGGAGAGATTGAGTTACTCTCCTCATTTTTTTCAATGTCACACAATGACTTGGTATGAATGGAGCTGATTTACCCCATTTTCAATTTAGCATGTTCTCCATAAATTACTACAGACTTTATGGCTCTGTTTTCTTGCCATGGCCAATATTTATTGTGAAACAGTCAAGGTCAGATTTTCAATTCTATCAGTGAGCAATTGCATGGAAACCAGCTGGATTGGCTAAGAGGTGAGTGATCAGAGTCAGCCCCAAACAGCCAGATTGACCATGCAATGATTTCCTCTTAAAATGTGATCACCCATAGCCAAACTCCTGATAAATATAAATCAATGTTATTTAAATAGCATCCTGAAGGAACACTGCACCATTCTAAAAGCATTTTTCTTCAGTTGGATTGTTAGCTAAATGACCATGTCTGCTGAATAATAAGACTTGTTATAGATTTTGGTGTGCAGAGAGTAACCATTTTGAATTCACATAATATATATATACTTAAAAAAAAAAACCTTCTTTCAACTGACATCCAATAGAGAGAAAATAGTTCTAAGTTAGAGTCCCAGGAGAGTAGGAGGAGAGTGGGTGGACAGAGTGGCAGAGCCTTGTAAAACTGTAGTAGGTGGTCTGATGCTAGCACTGTGATACAGATGTTTCCACTCCTGTGGCTGTAAGAAAGAAAGCTCAATGGGACCATTTGTCAACACCTGGAGAAACTTTGAAGTGGTGACTGTGCATTGTATGAAAGGATTTTCTAAGCAGTGGTCTGTCAGAGAAAAAATTACTCAATTTAAGAAAGGGAGACATTAAATGGACACACAGAATTGCTTTGAAGGTTACAAAATCCAGTCGGTTAAACTTTTGCAATATATAAAACTCCGTAATTCGTCTTTTCAGATATTTTTCCCTTTGAAGTGGATTTATTAGGAAAATCCTCAGGTTATCACAGCTCTGTCAGCAGTGGTAACATGCTTCAGAATGACTGAATCATTCTTTTGAATTCTATGATATTATTTTGAAGCTTGAATTCATGCACAGAAGAAAGGACCTGAAAATCTCTGTATTTAACTTTTACTCTCTGTGATTGAAAACATGGAGAAAACATGTGTCTAAATTAGTGCTCTACTGATCTCTGTTCTTCTCTGGTTAGTAGCTTCTGTAAAGGACCCATTTTGTTGCTTTAAACTTCAGAAATAAGCAGCCAACGGTCATTATTTTCTCTTTTTATTGCTGTAAAAAGTGGAAGATACTTTGAATAGCACTTTTGTCAAAGCAGGATTCTTCTGTATTCTGGGTGTTGTTTGTCTTACACAATAGGATTTGAGTATGTTATGTGTTTCCTGATTAGTATTTCTGATTAGGACATAGATAATCATCTGAAGTAAGTGGTGCTGGATATTTTTGGACTTCACATAAATATACATGAATGTGGATGGCAGGGAAATAGTAAATAACAACACGATACTGAGTGATTAGAGTCTAATATGGTATGTTGTCAGGGAAGAAATGTGGGTTCAATTTCCAATTGTAGCCTCTTATAACTCACCCAGATCTTAGTGCAATAGCGACTGACCCTGTACAAATGTGTGTTTGGTGTTTTGCTCTTAAACTAGAAAAAGAGTCAGATTTCTAATTCTAGAATTATACTTCCCCCTTTAATGTTCATTTGTGTTTTGAAGTATGTGATCAATTACATGGGTACATTCTGTACCATTGGATGTTATTAAAGGTCTTTCTAAGAAGATAGGAAGAAAGATAGAAAAATAATATACAAATAAATAAAAATAAATTGCGATCATCAGACCAAGACATTAATCATGTTGAAACTTTGAGAATGAGCAAACAGTTTAAAATTTTCACTTCTTTTTCATTCCATCTTTGTGCCAGGTAGCAACCAACCACCTATGCACTTGTGAATGTCTGTTATCCTGCATGCTAGCGATGCCTTGCTGACCAAAGTGTCCATGTGTATTCACAGATTGCCTCCTCCTTCGCCTGTCCACAGCTGTTTCTCTGCAGATGGCATTAGGGACTGGACTATGTGTTCCTCTGCTTACTTTATAGGTGATGAAGCTGAGATGCAGAGACGAAGACAGTGGCCTTGAATTACAGCCTGACACAATGTCAAGGACAAGAACCGAGGGCTTTTTAATTCCCATTTCTGTGAAACACCAGCTTTTATTTTCTCTTCATCTTAGCTCCATAGTATCTTCTGTAAATCAGGCTCAGTGGCCATGCCACAAACACCGACTGCCAAACACCAGCACTTAACACCCTGTAAATGGCTGTCAGGACTCGCAGAACAAGAGTCTAAAATAAATGATCTGAAGCCTGCTTCGAAAAGGCAAACTGACCCCATAATTTCAGTTCTTGTTCCCTTCCTAAATTCCACTGACATGGCCAAATGAATATAAAAATGTGGAAAAATCTGTATGAGTTGCAAAACAAGGAAGAATGCCATCCATATGCCAGAAGAATCTTGGTGAGATACAGTGCAAGTGACGAAGCTCCAGCAAGGGCTCCAGCCAGCCTGTGAATGCTGTGAGGGAGTGTCAGCTGCTTGGGGAGCAAGTGGATGCGGTCCCAAGTAGAGCACTGCACTGGGAGCAGTGTCAGGTGAAGGCAGGAGCAAGCCCTTGAGAAGTCAGGGTGCAGAGTAAACCCCAGTTCTTCTAGAAACTGTGGGGATGTGCAAGTGCCAACAAATGATGGTGGGCATCTGTGTGCGTTCTCAGCTAGCGTTTGATGAAGGGAGGATGACTTCAGGGGGCTGCTAACAGTGGGAGTGTTTCCCTCAGGGCTGCATTAAATACCTAATACCTTTTATGGAATTCAGAGTGGAATTTTGGGTTTCAAAACCGGAGCCTGTCTTGCAGTTTTCACATACATTTGTACCTGTCTCTAAGACCACTTCCTCTTCTTTTTGTCTCCAGCGTGAAGGTAGGAGTCTTTACTTGCCTAAAGGTTCTTTGCCTTAGGGGTATGTGCTCCCACAGTGCTAGAAGGGGGGTGTGTGATGACGGTAGAGGAGTGTCCAGGCCTTATGGCTCCATCTCAGTGAGCTGGGCTGGGCTTCTCTTTAGAAACCTTTAGCTCCTTTGCCAGGGCACAGGGGGCACAGGGGGAACAGAGGGCAGAGGTTTTTGGCTGATATTGAAATCTATTCATAGCCTTCTAGAGCTTAATAACAGAAGTCCTCTTTACAGGTAAAGAGCTATTCTACCTACCTGGTTGGATCTCATTTGATTTCAACAAAATTCCAGCTACTCTCTCAATCCGTAAGGAATTCATCAACATCTACAAACTTCCTAATCAAAATATGGCCTGCGTGGGATTCGCACATGCTATTTATTCTTTTTATGGATATTCATGCAGTGTCTCATGGGAACTGCATCATACCTTGTCTAGGAGCAATGGTTTTCATACTAGACCTAAAAATATTTTACATAAAATCTTTTTATAAAATAATTTTTCATAAAGTGGAAAAAATCATTCCACGGATGGCACCAAGGGGAACTTTTGGCTTCTTCTGTGATTTTCTTCATGACCCCCAATAAGAGTGAGCTACATGCAGTGGATAGTCCTGCCTGTGACTGCCTTCGTAAGAGAATCAAGTCCGTTAGAACAAGGAGGGCAACGGTCTTGTTTATTCTGGGACTCAAGGGTAAACTTTGAGCTGAAACTTTTATCAAAGCCATAGAGATCCTGACCTGAGGTCACCTCTGCACATGTCCATCATTTGCCTCCTCACAGTCTTACTCTGATCTGTGGAAACAGCCCACACCAAGGCTGAAAACTGTCTTCTTTCCCTTATATGGAGTTCAAAGAACTTACAAAGAGAACAAGACAATCTTTTTATAAAGTCTCCTTTCCTAACTCTGAACAATAGACAGTTCCTTTCCTCCCATCCAGCCACTAACAGTCACCTACACTTTAAGGATGAACAAACAGAGAAAAATCAACAGACATATGAAAAAGTCTCAGTCCTTCATCAGAAAGGGATTTAAAGAATCAGAGGAAAAATCTCCCTATGAAGCAAACTTACTATGTGGAATTGGAGATAACTTCAGAAACTTTATTTTGTATTTTTGAAAAGATTTAGAAGAGTATTGCATCTATGAAAAGGGGACACTGTAAGATAAAGAAAAGAATAATAAAAACCCACAGCTTTATGCTTTATATGATAAAAGTACCACAATAGATCTTTTTTATACTTTAAATTTTATCAAAATAAAAATGTTTCCTTCTCCAGCATACAATACAGTGCAGATATAGCAATTATATATCTGTTTAAGAGGTAAACATGAACACCAGAATGCAGAGGAAGATGTTAACAATTTAAAAAGATTCATGCTGACCTTATTTAGGAGATGGAACATAATGGGAATTCCAGAGGGGGAAAAGAGAGACAGTTGTTATAGGAGAAACAAAAAACAAACAAACAAAAATGATAAAATTCCCCCAAGCTCAAGAGACGCTTGAATCTTCAGATCAGTTATATAACTGGACAAAATTAATTAAATGATCCATTTAAATAATCTTGTTTGAATTTCTACATCCAGGCAGAAAATTCTTCTGGCTGCCAACCATAATTTTCCCTGGAAATATTCAATTCCAGAAGACAAAGAAACAGCTAGAGTTTTGCAGTAAAAATTGCTATGACCTGAGTATTATATATCCTGCTAAAGATTATTCATGTGCAAGAGTAGTAGAAAGGCATTCTCAGACAAGAAAGAACTCAGAAAACAAATTATCAATATGCTATTCTTGAAAATATAAAGCAACAAAATATTTGCAACCAACTAAGAAATACATTGAAATGAAGACCTATGAATGAGAAAGATGGAGAAAAACTAGATGGCAGTGAGAAACAAAGCCAGTAAATCACATAAGTAAAGCTAAATGATTATTGTTATGACTACCAAAAAAAGGAAATATAATGGAAGAAATAATAAATAATATCTAAAAAAACCCTTAGATTATTCCTATAAAAGTACGCTGTGCTGGTATGTCTGGTAGGATGAAGAATGTTCATTGTCCACTGAAATCCATTCTACCCTTCTGCCACAGAAATGGAATCGAGGCTGGGTTAGTTAGACAATGGTTTTTGTCTAGTTAGACTATATTTAGCATTTGCCAATATAGTGGCCATGTGATCATCTTCTTATAAATAGAATGATAACAGAAGGGATGATTTCCACTTCTAAGTCTTGAACTTAAGCCATCAGGCATGCCCTTTTGGACATGGAAGTGACTCAGCTTTAACCATGAGATGGCAAAATGCCCAAATGGACAGGGCATAATGCCTTCAGGGGGAACTTGTGTCCTTGATTAAATAAGGAGCTGTTCTGCTGACCGGGACCATTCACATTTGGACTGTTATATGACAAAGGAACTTTTTTCTTAAGTCACTATGCCATTAGATCTTTTTGTTACAATAGACTCACTGTACTCTGACTTATATGGGTGGTTTGAGAGGAAGAACAAGTGTACATAAAACAATCAACGGGATTATTCATGTGATACAGGGTAAAATCTAAACATAAGTTTTTTTTTTCTGTTTTTTTTGGTTTATTTTTACAATTGGATCATTATAGACATAATTGTTTTGCAACTTGGTTTTTACTTTAAACATTTTTTGGTCTTCTTTCCATACCAATGTATAAAGAGTTACACATTATTTGTAACTTTCAGTAAATAAAGAGTTATACACATTATTTGTATCTATAGTATGGTAGTTGGATAATGTATTGGATTCTACTTTCCTCTATTTGGGCGTCACATTTTTTTCCTAATATTGGGCTATTATAAACAATTCTATAATGAAATGTTTTACACACATGTATAAGAATTTCTGTAGAACAGGTATTCTACAGAATGGGAATTTCTGGTGTAAAGGCATGCACATAAGGGTTGCAAAATAGAACTCTGGAGACTGGAGGAGTCAGACTGCAGTTCTCCTGACAGGCACTTGCCCTGCTGGCATTTATGGCTGACTGGAGTCTGCAGCTGGCATAACTCAAGATTTTTGATTCTTGGCTTGGTTGGGGGCCCAGTGGAGTCCCTGGCTAACTCAGCCCTACTTCAGATCCCATGGGCTGCAAGCCCTTGTGTGAATGCAGCATCCTCCGTGACTCTACTGACAGGATTTCTCCCCAGTGTCTGTGGCAGGGCCACTTTTTCTAGCTATGGGTGGCCTTGATGGCAAGTCTAGGATTATTAACTTTGCGTCTACACCACCTAGGACTTAACTTAAGAGTGGGTTGAGAAGACCAAACCTCCTGCTGGATTAATGCTGCACCATCAGATTGCTGTGGTCATGCACTGGGTAGGGCAGTCTGGGAAGTTCTCTAAGGATTTCTAAATAGGCTTGGGACAATAGGTCCCTTTTTAACTATATCATTACCTTGAGTTACATAATATACCTTGCCCTCTCTGAACTAGAACCCCAAATGGCAAATCAGGCCACACATTTGGCTAGTTTTTACCCATGCATCTCTCTTTCTCTTGCTCTCCTTCCCCAAAAGTTCCTGCCTGGAGGGGGCAAGTTTCCTTTCATTTCCCTGTGTAATATCTTCCTTTTTCCTTCTCTCTGCTTAACCTTTCCAGTGGTCAGAGAGATTGCCTCTAGATTAGAAAAGAACTTTATGAACAAAGTTCTCCAAGCTTGGTTGCTTTTATGACAAAGAGGGAGATGAAGAATTTGAGAAATACTTAGCAAGACAACTTCTTGACATGCTGAACTATTGTCTGCTACATATTTCTATTTTTGAGAAATGGCCACTTTACATTTCCTTAGTCTTTCTCTTAAAACCAAATGTGAATGTTCTCCTAGGCAGATAGATGCTTAGGGAGGAAAAAGGCAAAAATCTTGTACTTGAAAAGGCAAAAGAGAAAAGCACATTAAAAATTATATACGTATGTGTGTGTTTATCCCTGATTTCATGATTTCATACATTTAACATTTTGATAGTTCCTGCCAATTTACTCTGAAAATGATTTTCTACTTTAGAGTTCTTTCAAAAGTATATGAATATGGCTTTTTTCACACTCTTGCCAAACAATCAGTGGACATACTACTTTTGTTTTTACTTTTGTCAATCTGATAAAGAAAAAATATCTTGTAGTTTGTATTTCTTATCACTAGAAAGGCTATGCATCTCTTAACGTTTATTTGACACTTATTTTTCTTCTTCTGTTAGCTGCATGTGAATATTCATTTGTAATTTCCTACTGGGTTGTTTCAGTTTTCTTATACATTTAAATTTCTTATTGATTATATGAGCAGTATATAATCAATGGTACATATTAAACATGTAGTGCCTCAAACATAGCAATAACTCAATGTGGGTTGTGTTGAAGAAATAAAATTAAAAACAAAATCTTCTCTCAACCCAGAAAACATCTCCATGAAAGAAGTAGAAAAAGAAAAATTTTATTACTGAATAAGCATTAAACCAGTATGTTCTGTACATCAGAAGTAATCTACTAAGAAATTGAAAAGACAGAAAGGAATCTCACCCTTCAATATAGCCAAGTGAATACAGCCCATCACACACATTTCCAACAGAAACAGTAACTAGTCTTCAAATAAGATAGCACCATTTTTTACATGTAGTTCATCCTAGATTCACCTGGAAGCTGTGGTAACTGTTAGCTTATTGGTTTTATCTAGAGAAAAAACAAAATTTTCATATTTTTATAACAAAGAGGTAGTTTTGCAATTTGGAGCAAGGTGTCTACTGAAGTTAAGTTCCTAGCTTTCCTCAGTAAGGGAAGACTGATTACGATCTCCCTTTAGGATTACATTTCAAAAAGATGGCTCCCAGGGTCTTGAGAAAGACAGTCTTGGGACATAAAGCTGACAAAAGGCTTATCTCCTTTTCAAAAGGTTTATATACATTTCAAAGAGATGGGAATGCACTTTCTCATTACAAGTGTTCTAAAGTAAATTCTCTAAGAAAAGGGAGGGGAGGGAAATGTCCTTATTTTCAATAGGGAGAATTAAATTTCTTAGTTTTTTTTTTATTTTGGGATATTGTGAGGATATAAACATTTTGGTTACATTTTATATCATTGCCTTTCCCTAGCAGGGGTTAGAGGCCTGCCCTTCCCCCCCACAATGCACACAGTGTCCTATGGTTGTGAGTTTACCCCCCCATCCCTGGAGAATATTACTACCATGTGAGTTTGTCTCTGGGTTACAGCAATATTATTCATTTTTTTAACTTTTTGATTTCTCTACAATTGTCATTTTTTAGAATAACCTATATATAATGCATATATACAATACAAACAATGTCAAGTGTGTATGAAAACACATATGTATGTGTATGTATCGTGAACAAATGTATATATTAAACATGTTTTTACAAAAAAAACTTAGTTTTAATTTGAATTTGTCCACGCAGTTGCTGATTGTATCATTTTTATCCGTATGTACTTTGTATATTAGAGATATTAAATTTTAGTTTACTACATACTCAGTAAAACCAAAGTAAAACAAAAGGGAAACAAAATTTAAAAACCTCTTCCAGTCTGGCCCCTGTTACCTCTCAGATCTCCACTGGGATGATTCTCCCTTGGTCATCCCACATGGGAGACGTCTCAGGGCTTTGCTCGGCTGTGGTCTCTGCGTGGACCACCGTCCCCCAGATATGTAGACAATGACATACAATGACATACAAAGCTTGCATAAGAGATTTCAAGCTACAAAATAATCAATAAAATACAAATTAAAGTAAAAAGAGCCAGTACTGATCTTTTTTCAAGTAGCAAAGATTAAAAGGGAGCAACAATTTCACATGTCTGGGGAGCAATGGTCCTTCTTTGTCACCTCTTAAGTTTTTTCCTTAGATGCCTCTTTCTTTCTGAAGGTTACCTTGACCACCCTGTTTAAAGTGATAGATTCACTCTGGCCTAACCACTCCTCCCTGGAATTCCTTATTTCCTCCCTCCTAATTTTTGTTTGTAATACTTATAGTTTATTAATAGACTCAATATTTTGCTTATTTATTTCATTTGTTATTTCTCCCCTCACTCTCACTGGAAGGTAGTGTCAGAAGTAGCCAATATTTTGTTTATTCTGTTCACATCTCTATCTCCAGGGCTGAATAAGCTTTTGATTTTATTTTTGGAATGAATGAAAAAATTAATAAATATACATTGACTTTTTCAATGTATATTTGGTTTTTCACTGTGCACAAAGGATTATTCCATATGGAAGCATTTTAATGTTTATGTAGCCAAATCTGTTAGTCTTTTCTTTTATGGAGTCTGAGAGTTTCATGTCTTCCTTAGAAAAGTTTTTCCAATAGCATAAGATTTTCCATCATACTAAAGAAAAAGGACTGTCGTGAAAAACCGGTAAAACCTGAATGAAGGCTGGTGATAAGTTAATAGCAACATACCAACATTTTGGTAATTATTTTTGATATGTACCATGGTAATATATATATATATATATTTTGAGACAGAGTCTCACTCTGTTGCCCGGGCTAGAGTGAGTGCCGTGGCGTCAGCCTAGCTCGCAGCAACCTCAAACACCTGGGCTCAAGCGATCCTTCTGTCTCAGCCTCCCAAGTAGCTGGGACTACAGGCATGCGCCACCATGCCTGGCTAATTTTTTCTCTATATATTTTTAGTTGGCCAATTAATTTCTTTCTATTTTTAGTAGAGACGGGGTCTCGCTCTTTCTCAGGCTGGTTTTGAACTCCTGACCTTGAGCGATCCTCCCGCCTCGGCCTTCCAGAGTGCTAGGATTACAGGCGTGAGCCACCGCGCCCGGCCTATACCATGGTAATATTAACAATAGAGAAAACTGAGTGAGGAGTTAATGGAAGTCCTTTGCATTATATTTGCAGCTTTTCTGTAAATCTAAACTTATTCTAAAATAAAAAGTTTACTTGAAAATTATCTTTTCTTGAAGCATGTTTATAGCTTTGATTTCAGTTTTAGATTTTAAGTCCACACTGGAATCACTTTTTTGTTGTTGTATTGTGTGCACTATGACACCTTCCCCCTCTTATGGATAGTTGGTTGTTCTGGTTTAAAATGCTGCTATATGTATAATATATCCTCAGTAGAGGAGTTGAACTTTTTTTTCAAAAATATTTAGACTCTTCTCATATATTTATTCTTCCAGATTAATTTTCTAATCAGGTTATCAAGTTCTATAGACATTCCCATTATGATTTTGATGGAGATTATATGTATAATGGGTAGATATTTTTGTAAAATTTTACTGCATTAAATTAATCTACATAATGTCCTTAATATATGCAAAGTTATCATCAATAACAAAAAAGAAAATATGCAAAGTACATAGATAGGCAAGTTAACTGATGAGTAATCAAAAGAACAATGACATACAAAACTTACATCAGAGATTTCAAGCTAGAAAATAATAAAATACAAATTAAAGTAAAAAGAGTCAGCACTGATTTTTTTTTTTTTCAAGTAGCAAAGATTAAAATGAGCAATAATTTCTAAGGCCGGGTGTGGTGGCTTATGCCTGTAATTGTAGTACTTTGAGGGTCCGCAGTGGGAGAATTGCTTGGGGTTAGGAGTTTGAGACCAGCCTGAGCAAGAGTGAGACTGTGTCTCTACAAAAAATAGGAAAATTAGCCAAGTGTGGTGGGATGCACCTGTAGTCCCAGCTACTCAGAGGACTGAGGCAGGAGGATCTCTTAAGCCCAGGAGTTTGAGGTTGCAGTGAGCTATCATGACACCACTGCACTCTAGCCCAGGTGACAATATGACACTCTGTCTCAAAAATAATTCTGGTTCAAGCAGAGATGTAGTGAAATAGTTTTGCATATATTATTGGCAGGAAAGTAAATGGTAGAATCTGTCTAGAAAACAAATTGGTAATTTATTTCAAATTCTTAACATTTTATATACTCATCAAGTATATCCACTTTTAAAAATTTCTTGAGGGAAATAATCACGGAAAATATATAATTGTAAAAAACATTTTTAACAATATTGCTTTATATAGTAAAAGTAACCTAATTTTACATTAGGGCATGATTGAATAAAATTTGTTACACATGTACAATGGAAACTCTCTATATAGATAATCAATAAGTTATAAAGACTGTAAAGCTTGAACCATTTCATTTGCTTTCTGGGTGGTAATAGGAGAGACATTTCAAATCATACACTTTTGTTTATGAATTCCTGTCCACAGTATAAATCCTTTTATAATCTGATGAAATCTCCAAGTCTTAAACCCCTTTTATTGAATGAATATGTTGGGTTTTAATGAAAGATAAGAAACAGGAGTGGGTGGTGATGGTGGTTTTGATCGTATGTGCTAAACATGAGAGGAACATCTGATTATGCAAGAACATTTCTGGGGTTTACACTGAGGGGATAAAACTGTATTGTTGATGACAACAGGTCAGTACCAATTACTCTCTGAACTTAATTAGTCTCATTATGGAGTAAAAACACCTTAGATGGAATTAAATAGATTATGTACTGATTCCTAAATAGCTTCGAGAAAATAACTGGACTATAACCATTTTTATCCCTGATGTTTCTTAACTTGCTTTGAGGCTCTGGGAGATGTCAGAAGTTTATTGTAGAGGCCCAAGGTCCAATTAAGATGTGTTAGGGTTAATATTCTTATGCTGAGTATAAAAGGGAAGGTGATTATTAGTTTTGGGTGAAGTGTAGTTTCATTTGGACTTTTGGATGTGGCTATCAGGGTCTTACTAGGGAGATCTGAAGCTGGATAGCAAATCTAGCAGTTGTAAAGTTTAAATTGGGAAAGGTGAATTAGGAAGTTCAGAATGTTTAAGGAACAAAATCAATCAAGAGAGCAACAGAAATCATAGGGGAATCATAACACTTTTATCTTGAACCAAAATAAAGGAAAGAGGCTGGCAGCAAGAGGAGAAAACAATTTAAATGTAAGTCCTTTGCTGTAAGCACGCATTTTGATTTGAAAGTCATTGGAAGAAGCTGTCTACAGCCCAGTCTTCTGGAAGATCGTTGTTCTTCTTCTGGACCATTTAGTGAGCCTTAAAGTTTGACTTCTAGAGGGACTAGACACCCAGATTATAGGATTCTGAGCAGTGTTTACATCAAGAAGTAAGAATGCAGTTGTATGACCTGGAGTGCAAGAGTAAGATTTGTGGTGAGAAGTACCTGAAACAGTCCCTTTAAGGCAGGCTTTTGTTTATTTCTCTTTCTATATACCCTCCTTCCTTATAAGGTACCATGCAGGGGTATGTCTGAGGATACTTGGAAGTGCAGTGTGCACCTCTTGAAGATATGACTGTGATATTAATTTTTGCCAGAACCTTTAAAGGTTAGACTGCAGGAAAGTATATAGAATCTGGCAGAGGTCGAGTCAATCGGAGTCTCATGGATTTTTTTTTTCCTATAATAATTACATATGGTGAGAGTTTAAGGGAATTTTGTGATAAAAATCACAGTTTCTTTAGGGCAGGGTTAGGACTTTAGGGAAAGAGATTAAATTCTTTTGAAAATGTTGACAGTTTTATTTTATTTTTAAAATTATCATAGAGTAAAATTGACTTATTTTGCTGTGTATAGTTCTATAAATTGTAACATATGTATAGATTCATGTAACCAACACCAAAATAAGAATACAGAAGAGTTCTATCACTCAAGAAAACTCCCTCATGGCGTGCCTTTATAGTCATACACTCAGCCCACTCTATCCTCTGGAAACCACTATACTTTTGTAATTTTGAGAATGTCATATAAATGGAATCATACAATATGTAACATTTAAGATGATTTTCTTTAATAATGCTTTTGAGATTCATTGACATTGCCGTGGGTGCCCATTCCTTTTAATTGCTGAATAGCAGTATTACATGTTATGGATATATCAAAGTTTGTTTATCCATTCACCTGTTGAAGGACATTTGGATTGGATTTGGTTCTTGGCAATTGTAAATTGGGTTGCTGTAAAAATTTATATACAGATTTTTGTGTTATTGGAAACTGGAGGAAAGAGGATCCTTGTTATAAAGTGACAAAGAACTTGGCCACTTCGTGCTCTCATGTTTTGTGGAAAGTAGAACTTGTAAGTGATGAACTTGGATAGTTACCTGAGCAGATTGTTAAGCAAAGTGTTGAAGGTGTGGCCTGTTTTTTCTTTGCTGCTTATGGTAAAATGCAAGGAGAAAGATAAATTAAAGAAGGGATTGTTAAGCATGAAGGAACCAGAACTTAAAGATTTGGCAAATTCTTGGCCTATTCATATCACAAAATATGAGAAAAATAATGTGACTCATGGATCTAATCAACCATCTCAGCAAAAGCCAGGTGTAGAGATGCAGTTATCCAGGAAAGATCTGTAGAGGACCCTCTTTTCTGATGGCTTGGATCTCTGCAGATTGCATTGCAGGCCAACAGGTTTTTGAGAATTGTATATCAGCAGAAACACTGCCAGCTTGGACTGAAGGAGACAGAGACAGGATGAAGTGAAAGAGAGCTTTCAGACTTCTGAGATTCTACAGAATGGGCCAATGGAGCTTTCTAGTTGTGAACATGTGTTCTTCTCAAGAAAAGGGAAGAATGCCCCCAAAGGATGTTCAGAGGTCATCAGGGATGCCACTGCTGTCATGGGCCCTCCTGGCTTTCAAAGGATGGGCTATCTCCTTGGTTTCAGCAGACCAGGCTGCCCCTGCCAAGGGCTATGGGGACAAGGCCACACCCTTGTGGGCCTGGAAGGTAGGACCACGCTGGTAGGCCTGAAGACAGAGCGTTGTTAAAGAGGATTATTCCAAGATGATTCCCAAGTCTTAAAATGTAAAGGAATTTGCTCTGCTAGGTTTTGGACTTGCTTGGAACCCAAGACTACTTTCTTCTTTCTGATTTCTCCCTTTTGGAATGGGAGTATCTGTTTTATGCCTATACCATCATTGTAATTTGAAAGCAGATAACTTGTCTGGTTTCATAGGTTCGCAGCTGGAGATGAATTTTGTCTCAGGAAGAGCTATACCTCAAGTATCATACATACCTGATTTAGACATTTTGATGTGGTCTTTGACTTACAGTTGATGCCAGGATGGGTTAAGACTTTTAGGACTGTTGGGGTGTATTTTACATGAGAAAAGAACATGAATTTGTTTTGGAGGAGATAGAAGACAGAGTGTTATGGACTGAATTTTGTCCCTCCCCAAATTCATATGTCGAAGTCCTAACTTCCAGTTCCTTAGAATGTGACTGTATTTGGTGATAGGGTCTTTATAGAGGTAATGAAGTTAAAATGAATCATAGGCCCTAATCCAAGATGGCTGGTGTCCTCATAAGAAAAAGATATTTGGACACAGGCAGGTACAGAGAGAAGACCATGTGAAGACACAAGGAGAAGATGGCCATCTACTAGCCAAGGAGGGAAGTCTCAGAAGAAACCAAACCATCTCTGACTTCTAGCTTCCCGAATTGTGAGAAAGTAAATTTCTGTTTAAGCTACTCCGTCTGTTGTACTTTGTTATGACAGCCCTAGCAAACTAACACAGTAAGTTTCTATTACTCTAGGGTGAATACCCAAGAGTGGAATTGGTGAGTCATAAGTTAAGTGTATGTTTTACTTTATAAGAAATTGTCAAACTGTTTTCCAGAGTGGTTGTATTATTTTATACTCCCCCTACCTCCAGCATGTTATGAGAGTTCCACTTGCTCTGTTTTACTTTTTTTTTTTTTTTTTTGCCATCACTTGGCATTGTCAGTATTTTTAAAATTTAGCCATTCTAATAGATGTATTGTCATATCTTATCATGATTTTAATTTTCATCACCCTGATGGCTAATGGTGATGTACATTTTTTATGTGTTTATCCTTATGTCCTTCATGTTAAAGTGTCTGTTCAAGTTCTTTGTCTATTTCTTAATTGAGTTGTTTGTCTTTGTATTGTTGGGTTTTGGGAATTATTTATATATTCTGGATACAAATTCTTTGTCAGATATATGATTTGCAAATATTTTCTTCCAGTCTGCAGCTTAAATTTTTATACTTTTATTAGGGTTTTGGTTTTTTTTTTTTTTTTTGCAGCATGAAAGCTTTCAATTTTAATTAAGTTAAATTTATCAATTTTGTTTTTTGTGAATTGTTTTTTGCGTCCTATAAGAACTCTTTGCCCACCCTTAGGTTGCAAAGATTTTCTCTTATGTTTTATAAAATTTTATAGCTTTCCAGTTTACTTTTAGACCTATGATAAATTTTGAGCTAATTTATATACGAAGTATGAACATATGAACACCTTCTCCTGGTTATTTAATCAAAGACTAATATAGATGCAACTGTGATGGGGTTTTGCAGATGTAATTAAAGTCCCTAATCAGTTGAGTCTGAGTTAATAAACAAGGAGAAACATCTGGGTACACTTGACTTAATCAAGTGGTGGCCTTTTAAATATGGACTAAAGCTTTCCACATGAGATTAAAAGACTCTGCAATGCAGAGTGGAAAGAAAGTTCCTTCTACACTCTGGGACCCCACGCTCACATTTTAGTGCTGATTTGCTGATTTTTCTGGTTGGCATGAAGTGGTGGCTGGGCCTGCAATTATATTCCCTTCTCCACCAATCTTTCTTCAGCTTCTCCGACTCCAGGTATGTGTGCTCAGCTCCATGATAAAGGGCTCTGGCTTTTGTAGGATACCCTTGTCCCTGAGGTCAAAGAATGGACACTGATTTCAGTCCATCCTTATGGGATTCCCACTGACACTCATGGGATTCTAGCCATGAAATCTTTCCTTCCTGACTGCTTGTGGACTTCCGGGCTTCTTATCTAGCCCCCACATTGTATACGACAATTTGTTGTAACAAATCCAAAGAGAGAAAGAGAGAGAGAAGAGAGAAAAGGATTTCCTGCTGGTTCTGCTTCTCTGGTTAATGTTGACTAACATAGTTATCCTCTTTCCATTAAATTGTTTTTTTCTCTATTGTCAAAGTTTAGAACAACAGATGTCTCTGGGACCTTTTCCCCCTTGGGCAAAATGAGTAGCTGAAAATCATCAAGGAGGGCAGTTACTCTTGAGGAGATTGACAGAATTATCAGAGAAGGTGAGTTTTCTAAGAAACCTCATGATTTTAGCTTGGAGGTATATGATGTGCTCCAATCTGTGTAGTGGCTGCTGGTGTCCTTCCATTGCCATAGTCACCTTGGGCCATGTCACTATTTGCCTTGTTAAAATTTCTTAATATTAGTAAGTCAAATAAGAATTTTGAAAATATTACCTTCAATATAATACCAGTAAAATGTTTTTATATGTGTATAGGTTAAAAAGAAACTTGGAAGTAAATATACCTGAAAGTTGATAGTAGTCATCACTGGGTGCTGAGATTATTAAGCTTTTTATAACTTTTTTGCTTATTGGTACGTTCTAAATTTTTTGGAGTGAACAAGGTGTTACGGACTGAAGCTTTGTGTCCCCCCAGAATTTGTATGTTGAAGTCTTAACCCTCAGTGTGATGATATTTGGAGATAGGGCCGTTAAGGAAGTCATTAAAGTCAAATAAGGTCATAGGGTGATGTCCTGACTCCATAAGATTAGTGTACTTCTAAGAGAAGACTTGGTCTCTCTTTCAGTGCCATGTGAAGACACAGTGAGAAGACAGAGGTCTGCAAGCCAGAAAGACAGCCCTTCTAGCCATCGTCCCTAGCTGGAGCTTTACCCTGGGACTTTCCAGTCTCCAAAACAGTGAGAAAATAGATTTCTGTTGTTTTTTCCACTCAGTCTATAGTTTTGTTGTGGTAGCCCAAGCAGATTAAGACACATGGATTACTTTTGTAACAAGTCTGTCAAACAATAATACTTATTTTAAGGAAAAAAAAAGAGCCTGACTTAAAAGATACTGAAAACAAAGGTGCAAGATCTTTTGCTAATTATATAAGTTCCCAGGCATTGCTAATTACATCTTGAATTCCTTAAAAGAAACATACAAGATAAAATGCTAAGTAGAGATGCAGAGAAATAAGTTGTTTCTTCTATGTTTCATGGAGAGAACTGTTACAATTTCTTTTCATTGGAATTGACCAGGAGTAAAATTTAGGGCAACTAATTTTACATCTGGTTAGAGAGTTCAGCTACAAGAGTTTTTCTTGCCCACACAATCCCTGCCTTTTCTCCCGTTTTGCACACTTGCATGCTTGTTTTAATCTTCCACACTAGCTTGATACTACGATATAACATATTGTAAGACCAATACTCTATCTCCTTAATAATGTGCTATAAATTACAATCAAATTAAATCAATAATATCATAGCTTTTCCATCCATTTGGCTTCATGTCTGATTACTTTTCAAATGACTTCTTTGACAACAGATGATGTCGACTGGGTGCCCCCTCTTTCCTCAGCTGTTACAAACTTTTCTATTTTCCATGCTGGTGTTCATTTGATTTAGAGGGAGAAAAATCCTAAAGGGCATACTCTAAAAATCCTAAAGGCCATACTTAGTGGCGTGATTATGGAAGGTGTGCACTCTTGTTTCATCTTTTTTGTCTCTGAATTTCCATATAACATGTTTCCATGGATTTCTGTTTCAATATGTTTTGTATGTGGCAAAGATGCCTTCTAGAATTGGTTCATATTCTCTCCCTCTTTCTCTCTTATTCTTGTTTCTACTTCCCTAAGTCATTCAGATGTTGTGATGGAAGGTGACCAACATTTTCTTTACGGAGAGCAAATTTTTTTATTAACATGAAATTAAATCACATTTTTTGATCCCAAACCGTTCTTTACATAGGAAACATCTTTCTAGATGTGTTAAAATAATTCATTTGTATCACTTGCATAACATATAGATGATCACCATATTATTTAAATGAAATTTCGTGTTTCTTTCCCCAAAATATATTCTAGGATTTGCTATTTTCTCCGTGGTTATTATTGAGATCAAATGCTGCTGAATGTCTTTAATGGACAAAGCATGGTAAATAAACCTT
Organism: Lepilemur ruficaudatus; assembly: GCA_963574885.1. Lineage (NCBI taxonomy): Eukaryota > Metazoa > Chordata > Mammalia > Primates > Lepilemuridae > Lepilemur > Lepilemur ruficaudatus. Next base: position 78,135 of record CAUYRT010058749.1, on the reverse strand, counting down.
GTAATTTAGGTAACTATGTGATTAATTTCATTAGGTAGCATATTAATAAAGTCGAGATTTTGAGTTTAGACTATTTGTGAATCACAGTATTGTTCTCCTGATGTACAAATGAGCAACCACCTGTTTTACAAACGGTCTTCATTAGGATGGCATTTCACAAACTTGAGTGTTCACACACATTGCAGGGTGAAAAAACTGATTACTTCCTTAGAGATTCCCTTATCCTACCTCCTCATTTTAGCTGACTTTATAGATAAAAAATAAGGTGCTAAGTTCCCTGAGGTGCTAAGTCCTTCCTTGACCAGGATTGTGTAGCTTGTCCTGGATGGTTCCAGAATAGAACTCAGGTTCCCTGCTTCCTGGTCCATTTATTCACAGTAAAGTAGGATGAGATGCCACTCCAGTAATTAAAAAAAAAATGCATTCCTTTTGATATTTGAACAAATTCCACTTTAAAAGACTAAATTCTGTTGGGTAGAGGAGGAAAAACTTAAATTTGCCAAATGCTATTATACCAATGTCTCTCCTGATTTAGTCTCATTAAACAACTCCAATATCTTTCAGGTAAATGCTCACATTTTGGCTTGCCTCCTGCCTCTTCCTCTCCCTGTGCCACTCCAATGAGGCATCCGGACTTTAATGGCGACAGAGGAAGGACTTACACTAGCTTGGGTATCTGGGATAGGGAGCCTCAGAGTTACATGCAGGAGCCTTTAGACTGCCGCCTCCTCAGAGAAGGAAGGTCTATTCATACTCCTCTTCTGGAATTTGCTTGGGCTCCACTGTTACCATCTAACCCTTAGGGGTATTACTTGGGCATCAGCTATGGAAGCTCATGGTTATTGGCCATTTGCCTTTGGTCACTGAAGCGTCTTTGTTTCAATTCCCACTGCACTCTCAGCACCTTTGTGTCTCCTCCTTAGGCCTCATGGGAACTTATGGATCCATTGAAGGCTGCTCAAAAGCCATGGGGGATGAGAGTATTATCTCATGCAATTTATGTAGGTCTCATCTGTAGGCCACATCATAGCATTCCACCCATGCCATGGAATTTGGCATAAAACTGAATTCAGTGCTTCCTCCTGAGATTTGAAGACTTTCCCTAACTTTCCCTAACCCAGAGAAGTGGGCCACTATACCTGATTTCCCCACACTTGAGTGTTTCCATCATAACTATCTGTACCTTTTTGAGGATAAACCCCATGAGGGTTTGAACACACTACCCTGTCTTTTCCCTTTCTTTGCACAATCCTCTGGTCTAGTAGGTTGTACTAGGTCCCCTTCATATATATCAAATGCTTTCCATTATAGCATATCCCGAGTTAAAAAAATCCTATTCCATATGTCAAAAATCGAACCCCACTTTTTTTTTCAAATTTCTGCTGTGATGATCCTAACCTCCCTGGGACCTCTGGTATAAAAAGGGGATGTTATAGAACAGGAAAAGTCAAACAAAAACAATATATTTCTAAAAATATTATTTCCACTTAAATACATTTAGTCAGTTATTCCAATAATATTTATTGATTTCTTCCCATGCATCAGATATTAGGAATGTAGAAAAAAATACATTTCGTGTGGCAAAAAGAGAGAACAACCAACCAATGACAATACTGCATAGTAGCCACCAAAATGGGGTCTTATGAAAAGGACATGGAAGATAGAAAAGTCTACATGTACCTGCCTAGGGAGAATTAGAGGAGGCTTCTTAGAGATTTCTATTATGATATGCTGCCTCCAGTGTTCCACTGATAAGCAAGAGAATGACAATGTTATAGATCCATTCAGATCCATTCTTTTTATTTTTTTTGAGACGGAGTCTCACTCTGCCCTGGCTAGAGTGCCGTGGCATCAGCCTAGCTCACGGCAACCTCAAACTCCTGGGCTCAGGCGATCCTCCTGCCTCAGCCTCCCAAGTAGCTGGGACTACAGGTATGTGCCACCATGCCCGGCTAATTTTTTCTATATATTTTTAGTTGGCCAATTAATTTCTTTCTATTTTTAGTAGAGATGGGGTCTCACTCTTGCTCAGGCTGGTCTCGAACTCCTGAGCTCAAATGATCCGCCCACCTCAGCCTCCCAGAGTGCTAGGATTACAGGCGTGAGCCACTGGACCCAGCCTGGATCCATTCTTTCACAACAGAAATATTGATGATGCAATGGTAGACAACAATAGTTTACATTATATAACACTCTACTCAGCAACAAAGTGGTCCTCTACACAACACAGATCTTGCTGATTTGTAGGACTGCACATATTCCTTAGGTCAGTGTCACTAAAAATACAGAACAAAAAGACACTCATCCATTCATTTAGTCTACAACTGTGAGTACCTATTGTGCACTAGGTAGAGCAGAAAAATAAATGACGAAGAAAGAAAAGGTCCTGTCTCAATGACCTTACATTCTACAGAGGGGAAGCAGCAAACTAATTGATGGGAAAGTTAGGTTCAGATATTAAGTATCAGGAAGAAGGTGAAAAAGTATGGTGTACTACATTGTGATGGGGGTGGGAGAAATAGAGGAGAATTTAAACTTGATTTTAATAACAACAAAATAATCAAGACCTAAATGCTTTATATTTTTTAACATATGTGTAGGGAAAAGGTCAAATCAACAGAGTAAGAGTATGTTTTTTACAAGGCAAAATTTCAATTTCTAAGATTAGCATTTATCTCAAAACACTTGGATTTCTTGCTTTAGATGGAATCTATAGGGAAAGCCATTGTTTCCTTTAGTAAAAGTAATAGCCTGAATCTCGGTTTTTGTAATGGAGAAAGGATCTCCTCATGGGAAAGGGTAACTCTACAGCTGATCCTTATGCCTCCTGGGAAATTTCTCTGCGTGATACTGGTTTAAGAGGGGTGCTCATTTCCCTTTCCCCACTCTGGAAAGTGTAGACATAGATGCTTTCCTTAATTTCTTTTTGGATAGCTGAGAAGATCATGGTCTTAATGTTTAATAAAGACTTAAGGGAAGGGCAAACAAACAAGGGATTCAACCACAGAAAATAACATGACTAACAATATGTCAAATTTTATGAAAAATATTAATCACATGTAAGATGTTAGATGAACTGAAAGTAGGATAAACTCAAAGAGATTCACACTTTGACACATCATACTCAAATTGTTGATGGCCAAAGACAAAAAGAGGACCTTGAAAACAGCAAGAGAAAAGCAACTCATCACAGTAAGTTCACATGGGCAATTGATTTTCAACAGGGTGCCAAGAAATTTCCATTGGAGACAGAATAGTTTTCTTAACAAATAGTCCTGGAGCAACTGTATATTGTGAACTAAAATAAAATATTAAGGCTACCGCCCACTGGCTGACTGAACCCCCTCCTGGCCAAGGTTATACCTTAAAACTTAATTGCCTGCCACACGAGGGAGGTCACACGTGCCTCATCAAGCCCCCTCCCTTCTTGGAGACATCTTTGTAACTCATTAACAGGCCTAAGGCTATGCAAGACAAACCTGAAGGTCCTCAATTTATACAGCAGATATGTCTGGTGTCTTGACTCTAATTAACAGACCTTCTTATAACATTCCAAGCCTTTAAACAAAGCTTCATGTATTCAACCAATTACAACTAAAAGAATCTTTAAACCCACCTGTAACCTGTAAGCCTACCCCTATCCCCCACTCCTGCTTGGACATGGCCCACCTTTTTGGGCCAAACCAATGTATGTTTTCCATGTATTGATTTATGACTTGTAATCCCTGTCTCCTTGAAATGTATAAAACCAAACTGTAACCTAACCACAGTGAGTCCCCTTCTCAAGGCTTCTTGGGTGTGGTTCAGGTCATGGTCCTCAAATTTGGGTCAGAATAAACCTCTTTTCAATTATTTTACAGAGTTTAGCTCCTTTTCCATTGACAGGATGCATGTGTAAAAGAATCAAGTTGATCTCCTATCTTATACTATGTGCAAAAATTAATTCTAAAAGGATCAACAACATAAACACAAGAGCAACAATCATCAGACTCTTAGAAGAAAACATAAGTGCAAATCTTTGTAACCATGGGTTAGAAATAGGCTTCTTAGCTATGACTTCTACAGCATAAGCAACCAAAGAAAAAAATAGAAAAAAATTAGGCTTTATCAAAATTAAGACTTTTCTGTTTTAAACGATGCTATCAAGAAAGTGAAAAGACAACTCACAGAAGGGCAGAAAACATTTGCAAATCATATATTCAATAAGAGTCTAGTATCCAGAATACATTATAAAGAACTGTTACAACTTCACAATAAATAGATAATTCCAATTTTTTAAACTAGCAAAGGATCTGTATTGACATTTCTTTAAAGAACATATAAAAATGGCCAATAAGTACAGGAAAAGAAGCTCAACATCCATTTCCTAATGGGAAGTACAAATCAAAACCACAATGAGTTACAGCTTTGCATCCATTAAGCTGCTTTAAGTCAAAAAAAATGCACAACAACAATGTGGAGAAATTGAAACCCTCATACCTGCTGGGGGAATGTAAAATGGTATAATTGCTTTCGAACATTTTAGCAGTTTTTCAAAAAGTTCAACATAGAGTTAGCATATGACCCAGCAATTTCACATATGTATGTGACACACACACATATGTGTGTGACACACACAAAACTATGAGATATATACACACATATGCCCAGAGAATTGAAAACAAATGTTGAAACAAAGGCTTGCACATAAATGTTCATAGCAACATTATTCATAATAGCACAGTGTAAACAATCCAATGCTCACCAATTGATGAATGCATTTTTAAAAATGGATAAACAAATGTATACTCATACAATGAAATATTATTCAGCCATAAACAGACACTGAAACACGCTATATTATAGATGAACCTTGAAGACATAACGCTAAGTGAAATAAGCCAGAGACAAAAGGACACCTACTGTATGCTTCCATTTATATGAGATGTGCAAGATAGGTAAAGTCCATAGAGACAGAAAGAAGACTAGCAGCTGCTAGGTTTTGGTGGAAGTGGATTGTGGATACAAAGTTACTTTCCAGGGTCAGGAAATGTTCTGGAATTAGATAGCAGTGCTTATTGTACACCATTTGAATATAATAAAAATTTTGAATTTCACACTTTAGAAGAGTGAATTTTATGGTATATTAATTATATATTAACTTTTAAAAATAAAATAAAAATTAATTGAGTGCCCACAATATTTTTCAGGCACTTAAATTTCAATTGGAGCAATTTTTGTTTGTTTTGTATGTGTGCATTTGCTATGCCTGCGTGCTGGTTTTTAGGGAGGTGTGTGTGTGTCCTTATTCTAAATATTGCTCACAGAAGTTCCTGGGGAGTTCAGGCATATATTTACACAGTATTCGGCCTACATTAAAGAGCGGAAATAAAGGAAGGCTGAACTGGTTTTGTCAGAGCTTAGCCTGTGCTAACCCCTTGAAGTACCACATGGGATGCTACTTGGATTAGCAAAATTCTCTTTTTTTTAATCAATCAAAGGCAGAGAAAATGTAAGGTGAAAATCCACCTTACTACTCCTAGTGTCTCTTGTGAAAACGTGAATTGTGATAATTTTTATATGATTTTTTCTGTTGAAACCATTTAAGACAACACTTCTGCAGTAGTCGTATTCTTTTGTACATGAATATACAGTTGCTCCAGGACTATGTATTAAAAGAACTATTCTGTCTCGTATGGAAATTTCTTGGCACCTTTGTTGAAAATCATTTGCCCATGGTAACATATCTTATTGTGATGAGTTGGTTTTCTCTTACTGTTTTCAAGGTTCTCTTTTTGTCTTTGGCCATCAACGATTTGAGTATGATATGTCAAAAGTGTGAATCTCTTTGAGTTTATTCTACTTTCAGTTCATCCAGCGTCTTAGATGTAGATTAATATTTTTCACAAAATTTGAAATATTGTTAGTTATTATTGTTTGGCTTAAAGAATTCACCCTCCTCAAACTTCCAGCCAAACCTCCTATGAAACCCACCCATCTCCCCTTCCTAGGGGTGTATTAGGCACATAGCATTGCCAGACCCCTAAGGAGACAAAGAAATGAAATGCAAAAGAAGAACTTACTCTCCTATTCCTTCTGATAAGGACAATGCTTAGCCCTCCAGGTTGTTCCCTGGTGAGCTAAAGGAATGGACCGCAATAGGGAACTTACTTTCCTTAACCCTCCCAGTTGTTTGAAAAGAATTTGTTTACTCTTTCCAAAAAACACCTCTATAAAACCCAAGGCTCTTGACTTTTCTCTTATGGATGCCTTTTCCAGCCTCCACCCATCTGCACCCAGATGCTCAAAATAAACAGCATTTTGCTACACATGAGGCTTCGTGTGTCTCTCTCGGCTCCAGACCTAACAATTATTTCTTCAAATATTCTGTCTGCCCTTTTCCTTTTTCCTTTCTTGGAAACCTATTATTCATATGCTGGTGTGTTTAAGGGTGTCCGTTAGGTCTTTGAAGTTCCATTCATTTTTCTTAATTCTTTTTTCTTTTTGTTCCTTAGGCTGATAATCTCAATGACCTCATATTCATAATTGCTGAGCTCTTCTTCTCAATGCCCAGATTTTCTGTTGAATAACTTCAGTGAATTTTTCATTTCAGTTATTATGCTTTTCAACACCAGAAGTTTTATTTGGTCCTTTTAAAAAAAAATTTCTATCTCTTTATTTATATTCTTATTTGGTGAGACATCATTCTCATACTTATTAATACTTCAGTTCTTTAAACATATTTGCCTTTAGTTATTTGAAAATATTTAAAATGACTGATTTAAAGTCTGGGCTTCCTCACCAACAGTTTCTATTGACGTTCTTTTCTTGCTGTGTTTGGGCCATTCTTCCTTGATTTCTCATATATCTCATAATTTTTTGTTGAAAACTGAACATTTTAAATAATATGTGTCAACACTAAACATCACATCTTTACTGGTGTTTATTGTTTTTGCTGTTTGTTTTTTGTGTTTTCTGTCATATGGGGCACTGGAGTCTCTGCTTTGTTTGTTTAGTGGTTAGCTAATGATTAGATAGAGATTCCTTAAATGCCTGGAACCAATAAATCTTCAGTCTTTGTCAGGGGTCTCTGTGTGCATGATAGACAATGCCTTCAGGACTCAGGCAGGCAGGTGATTGACAATTATCTTAGCCTTCACTTTCTGTTTGCACAGACCTCAAGGTCATCCAGAGATAAGACTTTAGGGCCTTCTCAGATCTTTTTCTGCCATGCTTACAAAGCCCTGGCATGTGTGCGGCCCCACAGATTCCCAGGAATATGTAAGAGCTTTTCAAAGCCACAAGGGACATCTCATCATCCATCTTTTCCTTTTAAACTTTTTGGTTAGCCTGTTGTTTGCCCCAGTAGTTAACTACCATCTCAGGCAGCCCTGAAGTTAAACAATTAAGAAAAGTGTTTTCAACAAATGCCCCCCAGGGAAGAGACTTTTCACACTGGGCAACCTCAGGGAGCCAAGTCAAATAAAGACACTGCTGCATATGGTGTCTTCTAGGCAACTATCACACAGGTCAATTAATGACAATTCTCAGGGAAGGAGGCTTGGAAGGAGCTGCACCCTCATTCGGCACCCTGATGTAGCTGCCAGGCTGTTGGTTTTTAAGGTTACTCCAGAATTGGGAATGAGACTAGAACAAATAAAAATGCTACAAAGTTCATCGTTCTTCCTGAGAGTCAGACATTTTTCTTGAATACATGCTCTCTGGATTGTTGCAAGCCTTTGATTAATTTCCAGAGCTCTGAAAAAAGTTGATGCTGACAATTTTTGCTGGTTTTCTTATTGTTTTCATGGATGAGAGAATTTTTGAAGGTCCTTAACTCTGCCAGTTTCACAGATGTCACCCCTCAATTTTTGATCAATGATTTGGTACACAGACCTTGGGCTTATTAGCTTGAAAATATTTATAAAGCAAGTTTTTTTCCAAACACTAGTTACTGTCTCAAAAAATGATCAGACATAAAAAAAAAACCCAGAGAAATGTTTAAGTACATTTTGACCTTTGTGTATAGATTAAAGTACATGAAATTACCAATTTTGTAGATCAAAAGAATATAATATTGGTGATTTCCTATAGCCTAACCCAATACTTTCTAAAGTCTTTGTTTCTCATTCTACTTTTTCGCTTTGCAAAGAACAACCTGTTCAGAAAACTTACAGGAAATATAATGGATCCCGTATAGCCTTATTCAATTATTGCAAAAGCACCAGAAGAAATGTGCATTTTAACTGCCATTGTGTGGAGAACAGCATTTATTCAGCAGTGGTTAAGCACTTTCTGAATAAAGTCCTAAAACCTGAGAATTTCCATAGGAGCACGCATTTGACACAGCAGTCAGATATAGCAACACTTTGCTATCAAACAAGGGAGAAATGATAAAAGAAAGGATGGGTGAATGGGCACTGTGGGAGACAGATTAACTCTGTAGAAAGGGCTATGAGAGGCCTCATAGAGATTGTGTCATTTCAATCAGATCTTAACGGACAAGACATGGTTTCTTGGATGAAGAAAGTGAAGACAAACAGAAACGATGGCAGGTGAAAAGTCACAGAGTTGCGAGAGCTTCTGGCGATTTTTATACAACAGACGTAGCTGGAGTTGTAGCGTACAATTTTCTCATGTGTTTTATTTTTGCACAAATTGGCATTTTTACTTTCTACCAGCAAAATGTGTATGTTTTATTTTATAATATGTTTTAAAAGGCTTGGACAGTCTGCCTTTTATGAACAGAAATTGTTATATATTAGCTCGGGATTGCCTGAATGCTGGTTTGTTCTACCACATGTGCTGCCAATAATAATGAGGGAGGAAAAAACCCTGGAGGAAGAGTTCATTTAATTTTTATTGATCGTCTTATATCTTAAGAATTTCATCAAGCAAAGTGACAACATACATGGAACCTGCACCAAAAAGTCTTAGCTGAGTGAACAAGAATGAATCAACACAGTAAATAAAACATCGTTTTTCTTTTCTTGGCCTGCTACCTCAAGGTCATCGTTAAAAGACAGAGTACTCTAGAGCAGTGGTTGTTAAACCCGGATGCGCACTAGAAACATCTGTAGATAATTTTGAAAATACAGATCCTTAGGCGCCATTCCAGACCTAGTGAATCAGAATGTTAAGGTTTTTGGTTTTTGTTTGTCTGAAGTGCCATCCAGTGATTTCCATGCTTTAGCAGGCTTGGGGACAGGTTCTCAGAGGGCCTTGCTTTGCTCCAGAACTCTCCAGCTCTGTGGATTGCTTCAAGCCAACTTAATCAATATGACTAAAAATAAATGAATATTATTTTTTAAAAAAATATACTACACCGTGTCAGAGATGTTTCTTTAATCAGTTTGCAAAGCTATAGAAGAAGGAAATGTAAAGAGTTAATGAAGCAGACGTGAGAAAAAGCCATGACCACGATATTGTCTATGGAAATCAAGCTCTCAGAAGTCTATAAATCTATGGTGACTGCATTTAATGATCATGACTCAATAATGAAATCAGCCATAAAACTTCAACTATCTGCAAGATTAACAACACATACATTTTGTTTTGACTCTGAGCATATCACCATTTTATTGAATAGGCTGCAGTCGGTGGAGGAATAATCAGGAATAGGTTATATGTTTTTTTTCTATCATTGCTTTTAGGCGTTCTTTGATAAATTTCCCTTCTCTTTGAGACTGGAGGCAAATGTTCAGTCACAGACTTCGAGCCTTCATTAATCGGTGGTCACCAGTAGAGGGAGTGTCAGCCCATGAACCTGGCAGCAGAGACCAGGCAAGGAAGAGGGCACTGAGAGCATCTGAGGGTTCCTTTTTCTGCCATCCTCTCCTCTTTGCCGTGAGCACTTTGTAATTTCCCTCTTATATTCAGACACCATTTTGGGGAATAGAAATGGAAGAGTAAAATATGAAATACTGTACATTTTTATAACTGAAAAATTGACTTGATCCCAGATTATATTAATGAAGGTGTTGGAGGGAGGAGCGAGGAGCAGAGCAGAAAGGAAAGATGTGCATTAAAAATCTTTTTCTCCAGTGGGGATAAGGAAAAAGAGATACATTTTAGTCATTTATTTTATTATTTTCCCATTAAAATGTACAAATGCTCTGAGCTTATTAGGTATAATTTGGATAATACAATGTAACACAGATGTGTGTGTGTGCACCCAAACACATACACTCATGAAAGATTTATTATGGACAACAGACGTAAGCAACAGGGGCAAGAAAACATAAATCAACTTAAAGGAGGTTCACAATATCCATACACAGATTCCAGAGTCCTCTCTCAGTCGCCAGGTTGTGCTTTATCTCTAGCCTGTGAACCACTAAGATACTTTGATTTCAGGGAAGCTACAGTTCATTCAAGTCTGGGTCTTTTATAGTCCTCTAGTCTTGTAGCTAAAACCAGGCTATGTGATCAGGTTCAATAGCAGAAACTAAGATAGCATAACGGAAACCAGGTGCAAACCATTCATTCATACATTTTCTATAAGCAGTATTGGCAAGCTGTTACAGACTTCCCTTTTTTTATGCTTTAAAAAACTACATTAGCACAAAACTACATTAATCTCTATGTAGTATATTCTATTCTGCCTTGGCCAAAGATCAGCATCATGGCTCCAGGCATCCCTGAAAATATGTGTAGGATTTCAATATACCAGTTGAGAATTACGATGCAATTATACACTGTGATTAGTGTTTTTCATAAGGTTTGGAAAATTCTAAATCATCTCTTCACATAAATGCTCCTTGCTCATTTAGTCTTTTCTCCTTTGTGAGACATACATGTGTATATAGGTGAATATAAAACCATATGTTATATATATATATATAGACACATATGTGGTTATTAAATTTCTATCTTCTCATTCATGTATTCTTATTTTTTCATATTCTACTCTAGTAAGTCTGATATGCTATCATGCTCATCTATTAGGCTCTCAATTTTATTTTTCACTTATAAAATTTTGATTTGATTTTTCAATTAAAATTTCTGATCTTGTCAATTTTTCTTCATTATTGAATGTATTAATCACGATTTCTTTTAAATACCTATTTGTTATCCCAATAATTGAATCATCCATGAATTTGTTTCTATTGTCTTTTTTTTTCTGTCCTTGTAATTTCTGGTTGAATGTCAGACATTGTGTATGAAAAATTACAGAGGCTCTGAATGATAATATCTTTTTCCCAGGAGAGTTCCTTTCATAGGCAGCTAGAGAGGGATCAGATGCTATCAGTCTAGTCAGGTACTGATCTGAATCAAGGCTGAGTTGCAGTTTTTATACATCTCCATGTATTGCCAGTTTGCTTTTGTTCTTATTTTCTAGCCCCTCAGAAATTCCAGTTGGTCACTTCCTCCTTGGTGGGTTTTGAACTCTAATTTTTATCTCTTCAGATCTGTTATGAAACTTTGAAAATATCCTCTGCTCTTCGGCAGCTTTCTTTTTAGCTTCTTTCCCTGTTCATCTTAAGAATTCTGCTAATGCTGGAAGGAAAAACACAACTAACTAAGAGACTAATGGAAAAATTTCGGCCTCTGACTCAAAATTAAGTGAATGAATATATGTTAAAAAACTATTTATATAAAGCCTTAAAAGTAAATAGTATTTAAATTTAGTATTAGAATTAAAGGTGGATATGACATATACTTTCTAAATCAGTAGGAAAAAAATGCAAGCAAATTAAAGAGAGAAAACATCAAGGTAGTACTAAAAAATGCAAAAAGGATGAAATCATGTTAAAGAGATGTCAGAAGTTGACCAAATATAATGTAACAATGAATACAAATAGGACAAGCTCATCTATTAAAAATGAAGTTTCTTTGCTTAAAAAACAAAATCTAACTATATTTCCTACATAGAAAAGAATATATTTAAAACAAAATGACAAAGAATATTCAAAGAATATTTATAACAAATGCTTTCCAAAAGTAAATTAGGTAAATGCAAATGAAAATAGTCAAATAGGTAAGATAAAGTTAAAAATAATGTTAAATAGAACAGTGACTAGTATTTTATAATAGTCACATTTATAATAAATGCAGCATTACAAACCTTTATTCTGCAAATAAGATCACATTGCAACAGAGAAAGAAAAAAAATGTTGTGAAAACAAAGATAATTTGACAGAAATGCAATAACTGGGGATACTATAAAATCTCTGAGTCATTGCCAAATAAAGCTGACAAAAATAAATCTGGATATAGAATATATAAATAACTTTAGATTCCAGAACACAATGAAACAATGCTTTCCAATTATTTCTAATATATAATTGTCTGTCCAGCCAAACTACCAATCAAGTGACAAATAGAGTCATTTAAATTTTCAGACACTCAGTGCATTTCCTTTTCATGTTTTTATTCTTAGGAAGATACTAGTGTGTGTGCTTCAGCAATATGACAGGGAAATCCAATAGGGTTGAGTGTAATAAATACACCTAACTGTGGACTCTATAAAGAGAGGACATATACTTGAGTTTCTATGGAATACTTAGGAAAAAACCGCCTATTTTTGTGTTACAAAAAAAGTCTTAAAATGATTCCAAAATCAGACATCATAAAAACCACATTCTCTGATCATACTATAATAAAACAACAAGTAATTACGAAGATGTTAACTAAAAAATTTTAACACTTTTGAAATTTAAAGAAAAAAAACGTGTTAATATTTTTTAGTTGAAAGTGAAAATCAAAACTTCATTTATAGACTATTTAGAAATAAATGACACAAATAATACTTGTAGCTGAAATGCTTTTATTATTAAATAAGAGAGAATGAAAACAAATAAATCAGGCATTTTACTAAAGCAGATATGAAACGGCAATAAAATAATCTTAGGAAAAGTAAGAAAAATTTTAATTAGAAACTAAAGACAATGTAAGATATTAATAATTAGTAAATAAAAATTAAAAATATGTATTAATTTAAGACCCAGTTATTTAAAACCTCCCAAAAATGTCAACCTCTGACCAAGCCAATAAAAATAAATTAATGTACACTAGAATAAATGTATACCGGAAATATAATATGGAAAACAATAAGATTTCAAATATTAGAACACAAGGCTGTATACAGTGCTATAATAAGATGTTCAAAAATATTGAAAAAAAGAAAGTTTTCAAGGGAAATATTAATGACCAAAATGAAATCAAAAACATAAAATCTAAATATATAAATGGAATAGAGTGAAAAAACGGTCAATGTAGCCAGCTCTCTAGAAGGCACTGGGCCTAAATAACATAATGAGTAATTTCTATCAAACATTCAAAGAAAAGTCATTTCTTATGGCATTTAAAAATGTTCCAAGAGAGTTCAAATTCAATGAAATAGTTGAATACATGCATTTGTATCTGCTCTACCTCCAAATTCCAACACAGTGATGTTAAGGAATAATAATAAAAATAGAAAGATAGAAAACCTATAAGGATAAAGAGAATAAAAGAAAAGACAGCAGTAAAATGGATTAAAAACGTGAACTTGTATTTAGCAGATGTAGCATGGCTACCGAGGAGAGACTGTATTGGCAGAGCAGAGGAAAGCTGAAATCTTAAGACTGGTAAAGGAAAAAAATGAAGAGGTGTCCAGGGATTAGCTGAGCAGGATTCAGGAAAGGCTCAGTATTTTGGAAAGCAGTATCAAATTTAGTGCTGAATCCCTGCTGATTGGTTCAAAGTCCATAAAGTAATTAATTTCAGTGGTTTCGTGCCTTCACAATAGTCAGTCGCTACTCACTTACTACCTTAAGATGTTGAATCTTATTCCAAGGAGAAATAGAACCAGAGACACTCTGGACTCAAGAACACTGGGAATGGTGATGAATAGGAGAAAGACAGATGCCATACTAAAAACAGAACAGGTGTGCACTGCTGAGTTCTCCAGCTTCTCCCTCCTCTGCTCCCTGATCTCTCCTCTTGGCGTTGCTCCCCCCACCTCCTGTGTCTCCAGAAGGCACATAGTCAGAAGGCAAACCTGACCTCCACTCCTCACACAGGAGAGTAGAGGATTACCCTTTGGAGAAACTGAATGGCTCCAGAGAAAGGGTCTCCAGACATTGTATTATTATATTTGACAGTTTCTCAAGGAAAAATCTGATATGCTGTCTCATTGCATTATAGTGACTCCTACTCAATATGCCTGCGTGTGACCACAGAGCTTCCAATCAATTTTTATTGACTCACTCATGGATGAAGAGACAGTCAAAAAATATCATCTGTTTTGGGGGTGCTTTTAACATTAAAGACAGAGGACGATACAAACACAAAGCAAATGGGGGAAAGGATCTTAGAAGACATAAAAAGCTTATCAGGGAGCAGAAGAAAACTAGACTGCCCTCTCAAAATATTTAACAGTCATTAATATGCTCTGAGAGATAGGAAAAAAATTACATAAGAAAACATTGTGTTTATAAACAAACGAAGATATTATATAAAAGGGACCATTAGAACATAGGAACTCTTAGGAATTTCAGCTAGAGCAGTCAATTCATTGAATGCTTGGGAGCTAAAGCAAGGGAACTTCTTGGAAATTAGAACACAAAGAAATTGACAACAGGATGAGAAAGACAGTATTTGTGAATCAATGCATAAGGTACAACATCCAAACAATAGGTGGGTTAAGAAGAGACAACTGAGAAAACAGAGAAAACTGTTAGAAAATAATACAGCATCTTTCACTTCTGGGAATTTTTTCCAAGTCTTCAGATGGTAAAGACCCATGTGTCCAGTTCAATGAATAAAAAAGGGCACCCCAATATATACCATCATTACATTTTAAAATAGTGATAAAGAGAAAAATTTTAGGCTCTTTCTTAAAAGACAAAAATATTACCTGTAAACAAATGGTAGATGACACTAGGACTTTAAAAAATTTATTAATAATTGGATGCTAGACTATTGAGCAAAGCCTTCATATTTGAGTGAAAATTATTTTTAGTGGATAATTGTAGACGCAGACAACCTACTGATCCAGTGTTAAAACATGAAGAGTACTGGAAAAATTTACGTCTTGTGTACTCTTTTTCAGAAGCTATTGAGTTGTTCTTTAGCAAAATGATAGGGGCAAACAAAACAGAGGAAGTCACAAGATAAGAAACAGGGCATTAATCAGAAGGAAATCTGCATGATGACTGTGCAACAGGTCTATAAAGAAATAAGTCAGAGCTCTGTATTTACTCATTTGAAAAAATTATTGATAGATAATGGGAATACTTAAAAAACAGTGGAAAGTGCAGAAAAAACTATGCTAATGACAAAGCAATTATTGATAACAGGAAAAGTTGTATTAGGAAATAAGCATAATCATAGAATACTCCAGCTCACCTATAAGCAATATAACTATAAACCATTTATTCAATCAACTAATTTTGCTATAATTATATTGAGAGTGAGGAAAGCAAAGGTTGGAGAGTTGTGTAAAGAAAACTTTCTAAAACTACAAGTTTATAAAAAGTGTCTACATTTGGTAAATCAAGAAACAATAGTATAAACAATTATATAGAAATGTGAAGATAAATACTAGGAAAAAGTAGCTAAGAAAGCTAAAAGTAGGAATGGAACTAAGATGTAGCAAACTGGCTGGGCAGAGGGCTGCTTTATTTCATTAGAAGCCTTTTAGTATTTTTTTCTATATTTTAATTACATATATGCCTCATTTGATAACAATAAGAGCATTGAAAAGGTGGAATACTTCCTAATTTTATGGAGGTAACCTCTCAGTTAAAAACTTAAAAACAATAACACAAAATAGATAACTGCACATAATCTCAGCTGTAGATGAGTCAAATAAAATATTAACAAGTAAAATTCATAAAATTCACAGAGTAATGATAAACAATGATCAAGCTGAGTTTAATTCAGAAAACAAGAGATAACATAACAGAAAGTAGTTTCTTTTTAATAGATACCAGATAAAATTAAACATGTATTATTGATTAAAAGAAAAATCTTAGTATACTAGAAAAAAGAATGATATTTCACTGATAACAAGAACCATCTGCAATAATCACTCAACATCATCCTTAATAATTATATACTACAAGAAGTACCTAAAATTATGCAAAAATGATTATGATTATCTCAATTGTTCTGGACATTTTGAGCAAACCAATAAGGCAAAGAAAGATATAAATGGTGTAAATATTGGAAAGATTCCAAATTATTTTATTTGCAAATGATATGTTGTTTACCTGGAAAACACATGAAAGGAAATTCAAAAGCTATTACAATTTCAAAGAGAATATTTAAGATGGTCTGTTATAAAATAAAGATACAAAAGTTAATAACTGTTTTATACCAATAATAGCTAGAGACTATAATGTATAGAATATAAAATACCCTAATTACAACAGCAACATAAAACATACTTAAGAAAAAACTGAAAATAAATAAATACGGAGAAATAATTTGAAGAGATATGCCAAATTTTTCTGGAGGGCTGGGTCTGAATATATATGACAATGAAAACAAATCCAAATCAGCAGTTCTCAAATTTTATGGTTTCAACATCCTTTTGCCAGATGTCATGCAAGGATTCTGGAATCTATAAAGGTGATACCTGCTGTTTTACTTCTCTAGGGCTGCTGTTAACAACTTGCCACCAACTAGATGGCTAAAACATCAGAAATTTATTCTCTCATTGTTCTGGAAGCTTGAGGTGTCCATAGGTGTCCATAGGGCCACATTCCTTCTGAAGGGAGAGTTCGTTCCTTGTCTCTACCAGCTTCTGGTGACTCCAGGTGCTTTTTGGCTTGTGGCCTCGTCACTCCAACCTCTGCCTCCATGGTCACATTTCCTTCTCTTTTTCTTTGTGTGTCTCTCTTTGTCTCTCTCATAAAGACACCTGTGATGGCATTTAGTGCCCACCTAGATAATTGAAGGTAATCTCCTCTCAAGATTCTTAACCTAATTATATCTGCAAAGACCATTTGTTTTTCAAATAAGTAACATTTACAAATTCCAGGGATTAGGACTTGCCATCTTTGGGTGGCCGTTATTCAACCTACTACACAAATGGACTGTGGGAAAATTGGGAAAATACATAAAATTTTAAACATAGTCCATCCAGAATGTACCACTATTCAGAGATACCCATCGTTAAAATGTGTGTGTCTGTATGTGTATACAGTCATGCGTTGCTTGACAACAGACATGCCTTCTGAGAAATGCATGCTTAGGTGATTTCATCATTGTGTGAATATCAGAGAGTGCACTTACACAAACCTAGAAGGAGTAGCTACACACCTAGGCTATATGCTATAGCCTAGTGCTCCCAGGCTAAAAGACTGTTCAGCATGTTACCATACTGAATACTATAGGCAATTGTAACACAGTGGTAAGTATTTGTGTATCTAAACATATCTAAACATAGAAAAGTTTCAGTAAAAATAAACTATAAAAGATAAAACAAAACGGTACACCTGTGTGAGGCACTTGCCATGAGTGGAGCTTGCAGGACTGGAAGTTGCTGTGGGAGAGTCAGTGAGTGTGAAGGCCTCGGACATTACCGTACACTACTGTAGATTTTCTAAACACTGTACACCTAGGCTACACTCAATCTATAAAAACAATTTTACTTCAATAATAAATTAACCCTAGCTTTCTGTAACTTTTATACTTTATAAACATTTTAATTTTTTAAAACTTTTTGACTCTTTTGTAATAACACTTAGCTTAAAACATGCATACATTGCTCAGCTGTACAAAAATTTTTTTCTTTATAACCTTACTCTATAAATATTTTTCTGTTCCAAATTTTTTTTCTTACTTTTTAAACTTTTTTGTTAAAAATGAAAACACAAAGGCATCCATGAATGTAGGCCTACACAAGGTCAGGATCATCACTGTCATTGTTTTCCACCTACACATCTTGTCCCACTGAAAGTTCCTCAGAAGAAATAACATGCATGGAGCTGTCATCTCCTATGGTAACAATGCCTCCTTCTGGAATATCTGCTGAAGAACCTGCCTGCGGCTCTTTTACAGTTATCTTTCATGAGTAGAAGGAATACACTAAAATAATGATAAAAAGTATAGTATACTAAATACATAAACCAGTAACATAGTCATTTATTATAATCATGAAGTATCACATGCTGTACTTTTTTTTTTATTTCAAAATTTGTATGGGGCTATAAACATTTAGGTTACATATATGGCATTTGCACCGCCTGAATCAGAGCTACAAGTGTGCCCATCCCAGACCATGTGCACTGCAGCCATTAGGTGTGAATTTCCCATCCCCTCCTCCCCTCCATCTGCCTGATCCCCAGTGAATGTTACTTCCTTCCATACGTTCACGTAAGTGTTGATCAATTAGTACCAATCTGACGGTGAGTACATGTGGTGCTGGTTTTTCCATCACATGCTGTACATTGTATGTGCTATACTTTTATACAACTGGCAGCACAGGTTTGTTTACACCAGGATCACCACAAACATGTGAGTAATGTGTTTCTCTATGATGTTACACTGTTATGATCTCATGAAGCCATAGAAAATTCTCAGTTTTGTTATAATTTTTATGTGTGGTCTCTCATTAACTAAAACGTTGGTATATGGCACCTGACTGCACATAGATGTATAAACATATATGTTTCTTATGTACTTTTTTAACCCATTGAATACTTGAATAGATGGAGAGAAAAATCATGTTCTAAAAATTCTCACTAGCCTAATAGATACATTTTATTTGATCAAAATGAAAACAGCGATGATATATTTTGAGGAGGGGAGCCTTTTAGATGAGAAGCTGGTAAGATTTTTTTTAAGTTTAGTCTAAAAAAAACCTGAACAAATGCAAATAGAAAAAGCAATTTGAAAAAGATAATTAGAGGGCACTTTCTAAAAGTAGAAAAGTATCTAAAAAAGATAATTAGAGGGCACTGGGTATTAAAATATATCTTAAAATCAAAATAATTAACAAAATGTCATATTGATCCAAAATTGGATGGGTTAATCTTAATGGAACCAAATAGGAAATCCAGAAACATTATAAGTGCACACACAATCACACCTCTCTGCTCTTCCCTTCTACCATCTCTTCTCTCTTTCTCTCTCACACACACCTTTACATCCATATATATTAGTTTCCCATTGCTGCCGGAACAAAAGTTCCTGTTGCTGCTCTAACAAACTACCACAAATTTAGTGTCTTGACACAATATCAATTTATTATCTTATGGTTCTAGAGACAGGAAGTTTAAAATGTATCAGGAGGGTGGCTTTCCTTCTGGAGGTTCTAGGAGAGAATCTGTTCCCCTGCCTTTTCCACCTCTTAGATACCACTTGCATTTTTGGGCACATGGATACTTCCTCTATTTTGAAAGCCAACAGCATACCATATACTCAAATCGCTCTCTTTTCTCTGGTCTCTGCTTCCATTGTCATGTCTCCTTCTCTGACCCTAATGATCCTTCCTCTCTGCTGTAAGGACTTTCATGATTACATCGGGCTCATCTGGATTGTGATGGTTAGTTTCATATATCAATTTGGCTAGGATGTATTTAGGTCACTAAATACTAAATATCTGGTTTAGAACTACAAAAGTGTAGTTTTTTTATATCTCATACAAGAAATAGTACAATTAATCAAAGTATGCACATAAACTATTGACACAGCTTGCCATCTTAACAGTAGCTTGTTTATGCCAGCAGTGAAGAAGTCTGGAGAACAAGTGGGATGAAATCACAAAAGGCGTTTTCCACAGTTGTAGAGAATTAAATATTTTTCCTTTCAAGAAGTGGTCCAAAGCCTGGAAGAAGTGGTAGTCAGTTGGTGCAAGGTCTGGTGAATATGGTGGATGACAGAGAGTTTCCAAGTTCAGCTGCTGTAGTTTGAGCAGCGTTGTTTGTGTGACATGTGGTCAAGCATTGTCTTGCAAGAGAATTGATCTGTCTCTATTGACCAATCTCGGGTGCTTAGTCAAGAGCTTCCACATTATTTTGTCCAATTGGTTTCAGTAGACATCCGTTGTAATTGATTGACCAGGTTTCATGAAGCTGTAATGGATGATATTAATACCAGCACTGGAACACCAAACAGACACTATTATCTTTTTTTGATGAATATTCGGTTTTGGACTGTGTTTTGACACTTCATCTTTATCCAACTATTGTGCCAAACACTTGCCATTGTCAAAAAGAATCCATTTTTCATCATACATAGCAATGTGGTGTAGAAATGGTTGCCTTTATATCATGATGGCAAAGAAAGGCAAGCTTCAAGATGATTTCTCTTCTGACGCTCATTTAATTCATGCAGAACCCATCTATCCAGCTTCTTTACCTTGCCCATTTGTTTCAAATGGTCCAATATTGTTGCAATAGTAAATCAGATCTTGCTGCTAATTCCCACATAGGTTGAGATGGATTCACTTTCACTACAGCTTTCAGCTCATTATTATCCATCTTGGTCTCAATTCGCCCACGTGGCTCATTTTCAAGATTAAAATCATCAGAATGGAACTTCTCAAACGATCGACATATTGTGTATTCATTAGCCAGGTCCTTCTCAAACACTTGTTGCTTTTTCTAGCTGTCTGCATTGTATCGGTTCCATGAGGGAAATTATATTCGAAAATAACATGAATTTTTGACCTATCACAAAATTTCACAAAAATTGCCCTCAAAAGAAAAATTTGAAAGATAATTACAAGCCAAAATGTGCATTTGAAAGAACGAGGGTGTACCGTCACAATAAAAATAAAACAAAAAATGTCAAAGTGAAATGTCAGAGATAGCAACTGTCAATCTTAGTACTTGAGGAAATCAGACATTTCATACTTAATAACCTAAAATAGTTCCCAATTATTCAGTCAAACATGAACCCAAGTGTTGCTCTGAAGGCATTTTATAAATGTGATTACAGTCCATAATCAGTTGAATTTATATAAGGGAGATTGTTCCAATTAACCTGGATGAGCTTGGATCAACCAGTTGTAATGCCTTGAAAACAGAACTGAGAGTTTCTTAATGAAGAGAAGTTCCACATTTGGACGTGTACTTCATCATGTGTTTAGAATTCCATCCTGAACTTTCTGACCTATAGATTTCCAGCTCCCTTTTCCAGCTCCCACAATTGCGTAAGCCAATCCCTTGCAATAAATCTTTAAAATATATCACCTACTGCCTATATTCTCTGGCTGAACCCTCACTGATACATGAATAATCCCAAGATCTATAACTTAATCACATTTCAAAAGTCCTTTTGCCATACAAGGTAATATATTCACAGGTTCCAGAGATGGGCATCTTTGGCAGGGGTCATTTTTCTGCCTACAACAATAAGTATAATATAGAATTTCTAATATTATTTCTTTTTAAATTTAACATCAAAGGCAGAAGCCCTAAAGGCAAGGTATATTTGAAAAGTTTTCTAAAACAATGATAAAAATGAAAACTGACTGGTAGAAAAATGAATAAAGGTTAATACAAGTTATTCAACCAAAAAGACATGAAAATGGCCCATGTGAAAAAAAGGACAAATACTCAACCTTATTAGAATCAGATATTCAAATTAAAATAATTATGAGATCCTATGTTGCCTGTTATCTGAAAAAACATATTTTTAAAAATAATAATATGTAATATTGGCAAAATATTTGAAATATGCAATTGATTTTGAATAGCAATTTGGCAGGATGTGTCAAATTCCTTAAATATGATCTGGTCATTCAGTTTCCACGGACTATTTGTAAGGAAATAGGGTTGAAAAAGATTTTTGGTTTTCTTTTCATGTCTAAGGATGTTTTTCATTTACTCCTTTATTGATTTCATTCTGTCTTAGGGCTTTAAATACCATTTATGCCCATAGCTTAAGTAGGTATCTCCAACCGGGTCTCTCTTTGGAATTTGAATCTACACGTCTGTGTAATGTCTGACAGGCTCTTCACACTTACCATGTCCAGACAGTACTTCTAACATCTCATTCCCGCAACCTGCTCTGTTGCAGATTTCTCCAACTCAGGACATGAGCACTCCAATTTTCAGGCTAAAAATGCTGGAGTCATTCATTCTTGGCTCCTCCTTTATCTTTTCCACATCCTATATCTAATCTGTCAGCAAATATCATAGGCTATAGAATATATTTCAAATATATCAAGAATCTGATGCTTTCTCATCCCCTCCACTGGGGATGGGACTCCACCTGAATCCAAGCCATCACCACTTCTAGCCTGGCTTAATGCAATAACCTCCTGATGGATTTTCTTGCTTCCATACTTTCTCCTTCATTCATTCTCAGTCCAACAAACAGACCAATCTCATAAAACATGCATAAGATGTTACTCTTTTCCTTAAAAGGGATTCTTATTTAACAACAAAAAAAAAATTCTAAGACCTTATAATGGCCTATAAGAAAGGCAATTCTATAATTTGTCCTTCCAACTGGGGCATGTTTAAGAATAAAAGTGGAGCACTATCCATAATTATGTCAGGAAAATAGATGCAAACTGTCCTTCTACCTTGTCACCCCTCTGATCTCACCTTTTACCACCCTTCCTTTTGCTTCTTCTGAGCCAGCCACTCTGGCCCTCTCAATAGCCAGTGATACTCCACCCCAGGGCGTTTGCATTTGCTGTTTATTGTGCCTAGGACTTTTTTTTTTAATGTTCACTGATTGTCTCCTTGTATCGTTTAGGCCTTTTACAAATGGCATTTCTTTAGTGAGAACTTCTCTAACCTCCCTTTATACTCAGGTTTATTTCCTCCTTTTATTTTTTCCTCTTTTATTATTCCTCTTAGCACTATATAATATACCATATATTTTATTTATTTATTTGTAGTCTGTCTCTTTCACTGGGACATAACTTCGAGGGCAGAGATTTTTATCTCTTTTTTTTCTGATCTTTTCACTGTAGTATCTTTTGAACTTACAATAAATAAATATTTGTTGAATGAATGAATGAGTGAAGAAATCACAAACTTTTACTTATCAATGTGAAACATTAATATATAATTACACATTCAACATTCAAAGATTAATTAGTTAAATTATGATGAATTTATGTGGCGGAATATTGTGCAGCCAATAGAAATGATGACTTATACATACACTTATTTAAAGGGAATGATACATGATTAAAGGAATTTACAAAGCACTATGTATAGTCTGGTATTATTTGCACACAGATGCAAGGAAATATGCATAGTGCTAATAGTGGTTACCACTGGGCTATGAGATTATAGGTAATTTTTATTTCATTCTTTCTGCGAATATGAAATTTCTACTTTGACTCCGGTGTGCAGGTAGGATCTGTGTAATGAAAATAATGACAGAAAATTATCAAAATGGACATCATTAATGACGAGTCTGGAGTTTCCCACTTATTCTTTATATCATTTTGGATGTGACCTCTCATCCTTTGGGCCATGGTTTTACTGAAAATAATAGCTTGCAAAACTTTAAAAGACATGGAAACTTGTCTTCAGGAAACTCAAGCAACTAAAACTGACAAACTTCTATAGTTGAAATGAGCATAGAGAGCACAGGTTCAGGACTCTGTGGAACTTGTTCTGAAAAGCACTGAAAGAGATGACCCCTTAGGTCCTGTAGCGGATGGCTGGCTCAGATTTGGGTTGCCTTTCCGTAATGTAGAGTTGTGACTGGGACGCAGCTCCCAGCCATGAGCCCCTTTTCCCAGGTCCTTTTACATCTAGGTGGGGCCATGCCATGTGGGTGAGAGGGGCGATCACCACCACCAGCCCTGGCCCATAACCAACCCCCCTCACTCTGAAACCTTCCACAGTCTCTTTCCCCATCTGTCGGCCAGATGTTGAGGTCAGGGTAATTCTAGAAGCCATTGATGGTGGTAAGGTGTTACCCTGCGGCCCTGAATGACATGAGGTACTCGCAAGTACTGGTCTTGGCCTTCTGACTTGCATTGCCTGTGAAGTTTTGAGGTTTATCTGTTATACCAGCTAGACTTTTTTTATACCTTTTAACCCTGCACAGTTCTGCATTTATTCACAGGTAGTAGTAGATTTAAGCAAAGAATTATATTTATATTTTTAGGCATACTTTTCCACATGTAGTATAACTTACAGAGCAGAAATAATTTATTTCCTGGACATTATTCAAAATAGTCACTCGAGTGGTTTTTATAGAGCCATCTTTATTTTTTCTTCCTTTGACTGCGTGTCTCAATACACTCTAGTCTTTTGTTTTGACTTTCCGGTTACCAACCAGGTTGCGTTGCTGTGCTCCAGAGAAGACGGGCACCCTTCTGTCAGCCAGGTCCTGGCAAGGTGTGAAGTTCAAGATTTTTCCTGAGGGGAGCATGGGATGAGGGCAAATCAGAGGTTATACCTGTCCTTTCACTTTTTAAGTCCAAACACCCTGAAAGGGTCTTCCTTTGACCATTTATCTGTCAAAATTTGAGTTTGTTTTTACCTGGTTTCTACTGCATATAAATACACAGGCGGTGCGTGTGGCCAGGGAAGGGAGGTGCTGGGGAAGGAAGGGGAGCCTAGATTGCTTAGGAAGGCCCTTCCTTCACTTTTTGGTGCTTGTTCTCTTCTAAAACACCCTCCTTCAAGGCAGAGCATATGTGTAAAGGGCAGTTCTGCTTGATAGTCCTAGGTAATGAGGGTCGCTGGGGACTCTGGACTAGTTACAGTAGTCCTTTGCATGTAAGTGTCATGTCGTCTCCTGTGTCAGGTCTCAGTACCAAACGGTCCCCATCTCGGCCTCCCCAGGTGACTGTCCAGCTGCCCAATTCTTGAAGCCACTTGATTTGGGCAGGAGTGTGCGACTGCCCCTCAACCCATGCCCCTTCCAAGAAATAAAAATAACTGCAAGGCAGTGCTTGGGCTGTCACCCGTTCACCATACCCCAGGGAAGCTTCTGTCTGTGATGTCGCATTCATTTCTGAACACTGGCATTGTACTTTGAAATTCCTAAACAAAATGCATAGGGAAACACTAGACGAATAACAATGAAACCAGCAGCATTTATTTTTGTGTGTGGCAGTCTCAGTTACATTTTTTTTTTTAAAAGACCTCTTTGCCAAAATTAGTTTAGGTTTCACGGCACGTTTCCCCCCTCAGTCAAATATAAAGGTCACCCAGTGAACAAAGGAGAGATTGTGTGTTCTTGGTGATCACAGATGAAGCTGGAAAGGCAGCCTCTTTCAAACAAAATGAGGTAGTTAAGTGGAAAATGAAGGCGGTGGAATTCTATAAAGCAGCACCCAACAACAAGGATGCTGGCGTTTTTTCTTGACATAAACACAGCAACACGTAGAGAAAAGCCTATCAGAGAAGACAGTGAACCAGGTGCTGTATAAACAGATTTTCAGACAGACAGTCGGAGCCCCTTGGTATCTTCAGTTTCTCCCACTCCCTGCTACTTTATCCTTTGTCTGATTCAATACAGCCTTCAAGGGCGCTGGAGGCAGAAGAAAGAGAAAAATGTCGGGGGAAGGGAAAGGGGAGGGGGAGAAAACAGTCTCTTCTCCCAGCCTTTGTTAAAGAATAAAAGCACACAACGTGTAAAAATCACTTACTCTCTGTCCAACAGTGCCAACATGTTTGACACTGGTTTGCTGAGAGCTTATAGAGAAACTGTTGACATTTTATTCACATAAGGGTTTTGAATTATATAAGGCTTCTTTGAGATACGCTGTTGGGTATGATCTGAATAGTCAAGCTTGGGGGAAAAAAAACACATAACACCCGGCAACTCTTAAATGTTCATGTGAATCCCAAAGTGGAAAGAAAAGATAAAATGGTAAGAACAAAAATATTTGCTTACTCTTAGACAGCAACATAATACACCTGTGTCAAAAAGAAAATAAATAGTTTTACGCTTTGAAAAGGACATACAAATGCCTAACTCTGCCTAGTGCTTTCCCCATACCCTTTAGGTTAAGAGAAGGTAAGACCTGAATATAATAACGAACACAGCAGGATTCTGGGAATTCTGTCCTGCAGATGTATTTTGATACTTTATTTTCTCATGGCAAATATACATGTATCTTTTTTTAAAACAAATACATATATTCATTGTAGTAAAATTAAAAATATAGATGATGGAAAAACAATACAAACATCTAGACCTACTTCTCTGAAATAATGATTATTAAAGTTTACTATATTTTTAACATTTTATTCCATATATCTATGTATGCATAATACATACATACAAATACCATAACATAAAACGAATTATTCTATTTATGTTGTTTTGCAATGTTTTGTAAAATATATTGCAAACTCATTTTCATGTCAAATAGCTACTACCTTACTTTTAATGGTTGCATAGTATTTCATCATACAAATGGACCATAATGTGCATAAGACATATTCTGTTATTGGATATTTAATTGGTTTCTAAATTTTTTGTTATTGTTAATAATATTGCAACAAATTCTAGTATTTTCTTAGGATAAGTCCTAGACATGAATTGCTGGGTAAAAACCCATATCTAATTGCTGATGACCTGCTTGATTTTATCTATACATTCATAATGCTTTAAAATTCATTTTTTATTATTTAAAGTTTTATCAGTGTGTATCTTTGTTATTGTCCTCATTCTCTTCTTTTGGAAATCCTAATATATAAATGCACAGACATACACATGCATGCATGCATATATTTATTAACATATATGGGGTCAATAGAAAAAAAGCAATAACTACATAACCATATATATTTTTACATATATACTAGATATATTTGTGTGCATATATATGTGTATGTATATATTTTACATACATACTAGATATATATATGTGTGTTTGTATGCACAAATGGGTATATGTGTGTGTATTTGTGTGCCTGTGTGTATATATATAATATATATACACATGCACACATATATGTATATTTTTTCCAGTGTGTCTATCTCTATCTCTACCTCTACGTCGGTCTCTGTCTCTAACTCTATCTCCAATAGAAGAAAAATAATAACCAAGCTATAATAAAAATATACTTTGATGAAAATTGAATTTTAAGGATATTTTGAAAAATCCTATGAATGCATAAGCACTAGAGATCAAATACTTTTTTTTAACCCAGCAAATTAACAAAAATCGCTATTGTTGAGGATGTAAGGAAACAAATACACACATACACACACACACATACACACACAATCTGTAATATTCTGGATATTTGATAAGTTCTCCCATTTTTCTAGTATCTAAAATATCATCGTAACACTTCTTCTGAATTCTTGGACAATTTCTCATGCTTATCTTTTAATTTGCTGAGTCAATTCCTGTAATGTTCAATCTTCTGCTCACCAACTCTCCTGAAATATTAAATTCTCCATTTACGTTATTTATCTCCAAACAATCCTAATCAATATCCAATTTTCCTTGCTTGCTTTTGTTCTATAAATAGAAAGTCTTTTGGAATGTGTAAGAGAATATGAATTAGACATTTTCCAAAATTTTCTCCTGTTTCTGGTAGTAGCTCTGCTTATTAGTAAATGCGTCTAATTTCTAAAATTGTTCCTCTTCTTTGGAACTATCGAATCTTATCAGGTAGCCAATAATTTTCTTTTCCTGTTCCTCATTTTGCCACAGTTTAGTACTTGGTGTTCAGTTTGATTACATCCAGGATTGTGTGGGCTGCACTTTGAGTGTCGCAGGCCCAGAGGAAGGGAGACAAACGATGCTTAGATGTAGTTCAGTCATCTAAGGATAACTAGCTAAGTCTAGATCAGATTACCTGATTAGGAGGAGGAGAGAGGATGATTGAACTACAGATGGTGGTTGCTGTGACAGACAGCTTCACCTCTGTGTTGAATGATTACATTTCTGTGATTGTTGTGGCTGCCTAAAGTGAGTTAGCTGACCTAGTGCTCACAATTCTCTACCTGGAATGGCAGTGCTTGTTAGATGTCAGCATCAACAGTGCCTCTGCATTTCCTGCCTCTGCTTACTGGGAAAATTGTAGCCAGGAGTAAGTTTCAAAGATGGATCCTGATCTCGTGTTGTTTTGAGCCATTTGTAATTAACTCTTTCTAGATGTGCTCATATGATTTAGGTTTTTAAAAATAATTTACCCTTCTAATTTTGGAATAATATTAAGTCTACAAAAATTGCAAAAATAGTAGTGAATTCCTATATGCTCTTCATCTGACTGCCCTTAATGTTAGCATTTTACGTAACCATAGTACATTTATCACAGCCTAGCAATTGACTATGGTATAATTAAGATTTTTATTTGGATTTTGTCAGTATTTCCACTAATGTCCTTTCCCTTTTCCAGGATGCAATCCAGAATATCACATTGCATTTAGATATGCAGTTGCTCCTTGATCAATGCGGAGGTTAGGAATGCCGACTTCCCCATGTGGTTGAAGATTCATGTATAACTTTTGACTTTCCCAAAACTTAACTAGTAGCCTACTGTTAACTGGAAGCCTTACTGATAACATAAACAGTTGATTAATACATATTTTGTATGCTATATGCATTATATACTATATTCTTAAAGTAAGCTAGAGAAAAGAAAATCGTAAGGAAGAGAAAATATATTTACTATTCATTAAGTGGAAGTGGATCGTCATAAAGGTCTTCATCCTCATCGTCTTCATGTTTAGTAGGCTGAGGAAAAGGAGGAAGAAGAAGGGGTTGTTCTTGCAGTTGGTCTTGCTATCTCAGGGGTGGGAGAGGCAGAAGAAAATCCAGGTATAAGTGGACTGGTGCAGTTCAAACCTATGTTGTTCAAGGGGCAACTGTATTTGAGTTTGACCACGCGGCAAAGGCTACCAAACATTATTTCTTTTCACTCCCTTATGGAAAGTCACTTGATCTTGATTTCCAAGTAGGTATCTTCTCCTCAAGCGAATTGTAATTTGACCATCTTTTTTCTCACTTTAGTCCTTGTTTCTTTATTTTTTTGTAGAAATTTTATAAGTTTCTTGAGAATATATCAGCCCTTCTTTATTTTCCAAGGATAGTACAGATTATCTTCTATTTTTATTCCTCTTTTTAAAAATTTTATTTCTTTGGGGACATTAAACTCAGGGGCTCACATCATCATCGCTAGCCAGAGGAACTGAACGTGTCTCTCAAATATCCGTTTTCACTTGTGACTACTAACTTAGCAATTTTGTAATACATAAATTGCATTATATATGCTGGAATCTGGAATGGAGTCACTACGTAACACTTCTTTTCATACTCTCGAATGTGCTAAGCTCAATAGAAAGTCACTTTAACAGAAGAGCCTATCCTGCTACAAAGTACATTCTGACGCTTCAAATCAAAGTCTACTTTTTTTGCCCCAATCTTCCAAGGCCCTGTCTCCAAGGCATACATAAAATTCCTAATATTTTATCAAAATTTATCTTTTCATTTATTGTAAAGTTTATGGGTCCTTCAAAAATTGGATACAAATGTGTTTCCCCAATATATGTGTGACTAAGTCACGGTAGTAATTCCCTCATGATTTTTGGAATTGGAACAAATATGTGATTCACTTTGTGTTCCTCATTATGATTTTAGATGGGCACCTAGAATGGTCACTGATTTCCTCATACACTCTCAGGAGATGAAATGCCCATCTTTAAGTTTGATATGCATATTCTGTCACATGTATCTGAGCAAAAGCCAATAGAAACACATGCAGGCACAGAATCTCTGTGTTTCTTTCGGTCAGCCCCATTCTAGGTGGGTTCACTTCCTGTTACCATTCTACTCTATTGTGGTTAAGGGGCTGGATTTAGGGTCAGCATTATTCTAATTATCTTTTTATTCCTCCTCTCTGGGAATGTGCACTCTGACTTGCTACAACATTTAGACAATTTCTCTTTATGCTAAAGTTCATTAAATTATAAACACATTAGATTCCCTACACTATTCTTGCCTTCAAGAAAGACTAATGTGGTTTACAAATGAGGATTAATGTATAAATGAATTCCAGGGTATATCCTGAACAGAGGTGGACTGTCAGGTGATTATGAATTAATTTTTAATAAACCTTGCAAAGTATCTCAGGATTGATTCAACTGGTGTTTGTGTTCATCCGGCATCCAGCAAACACAATGGCAGAAGCAGTCCATAAAAACAAAGAAAACCCAGCCTTTCCCCAAAGAAACATAAAGGTTCCAAGGACATAGAGAATATCCAAAGTAGCCCAGAGGAAAATCTGAGCTTTGGGGAATTGCCAAAATCCTGCTCTCACTCTTCTTTCAGAGGGACCAAGAACTATACAAACCAAGCCTTCCTGTTGGAATCTGGCATTTGCATCCTACTGTTTTTTTTCTCTAACTGGTGGCATTTCTCAGCCTTCTGTCATTGAATATTCTGTTGCTGATACCACTTCTCTTTTGGAAATCTTATAGGATCTTTGAACAGTTCTCATTTCGTTCTTCTTTAAAAACAAACTGTATTTAGTAGACCTAGGCTTTTCCTGAACATAGTAGTTTTTTCCTTATATTTTGGGAGTAAGTATCATTCTCTTTTCCTGGGTCTTTAGTCCTTTGAAGAAGGAAATCCTGCAAAGGTTAAAATCCATATCTTAGAAACACATAGAAAAGTTTCCTCTGTAGAAGATTTCAGGATGGGCCATAAAGGGTAACAGCCAAAGACCACACTGAAGATTCCCTGAAATGGTTCCTCTTTGGCATCAACCAACAGTTCAGATCAGACCAATGACAGACCAATTCTTTGTGGATATTGAGTGTCTATAGATAAATTTCTAACATGACTCCAATTTCTCAGAGGGCTTTGGGAAAGATACCCTTATATTAATTTAGCACTCTTATATAATACTTTGAATGATAGAATGGTAAATTTTACAAAATATAACTTTGGTAAAGATAGTTGCAAACTCTTTGCTACACTTCCATTGAGAAGTAGAGTCAAATTCCAAATTCCCTTCCCCTTGCATCTGGGCTGGACTTTTGACTTGCTTGACTAATAGAACATGACAGCAACACTATTCTGGGACTTCTGAGGCTTTAGACAGGTGAGTGAACAAGCCAGATCACAAGGGGATCTTCCAGCCCCAGTAGCCCCAATGGATGCCACGTGGATCAAAGGTGAACTGCCCAACTGAGCCATTCCCGAATTCCCGAACCACAAAATTGTGATGAAAATAAAAGTTGTTTTAAGCTACTACAAGTTTTGTGGTAGTCATCTGTATACGACAAACTGAAGCAGTAACCAAATCAAATATATAAAAAAAGAGTAGATATTTAATGCACTGAACCAATCAGAATAAGTTGGATAATTTGTGCAAACCCATTTTTCTTAAATGCTATCACCCAGATCACTAAGGATCAAAGCAGAAAATGCAGTTACTATCTAGACTGAAAACTCTGGCCCTGCAAAGAAGATCACAGATGTAGCTGCAATCCTGATCTAAAGTGGTATGCTGAGCCAGTATATCTGTAGGTCAGGTCCACACTCACATTACCTTAGATATCACCCAAGACCATGGTGAAGAATTCCTAGTGAAGCATGGCTTAATCCCAGAAATATTGCTAAGCAAAATCAAACACCAAACTTGGAACCTAGCTATTATTTTGCATTTCTTGGTCAAATCCATTGCAGTTCAGGTGCACATAGTCCTGTGGTTAGCATACTGTGTTGGCATCCTAAGCCTTAGATCCTAGGATAGTTGCATGCCTTCCCCTGAGAACATATATTTACTAATTAAAAAAATTCTCTACTTCTTAAATGAACATCAACAAAAAAATCCCCAAAAAGGACAAAAAATAGGAATTATTTAAATATTAACAATTTAAAACTCCCAATTTAATTGCATTATTTCTTCCATCGTTTTATACATTTTTTTTTTTTACAACCTAAAGCAGGACCAATTTTAAAGGGTCGCTGAAAATGTGTGCAACAATTAGTCTTCAGTTTTCAACATGTAATTCCACTTCGGTACACTTTAAAGGAGTGTACTCCTCCTTGTGATTTTTTGAAAGCATTTAGCTGCTGCCTTCAGTGGCTGGGGAAGAAACACCCACTTACCGGGCAAACAGGTCAAAGAAAGTAGATTGCTATTTTTTTGCTCTACTTTAAGCACGGAGAAAATACCAGGAAATAGCTAGGTCTCAAACCACCTATTATGTTTTGACAATTTACTTTAGTTATGGCTTTGGAAAATTTTGATCTCCCCCTCCTCCAATTTAGATCTCTGCTAGTAGAGCTTCCAGCTGTCCTGCAGCATCCACCCATCTCAGCCCTCACACTCTTGCAGTCAAAGGATTTATATAAGTTGAGGATTCTGTTTCTCTTTTGACATTTGATGGAAGGGTCTTTCTTCCCTTTTGAGTAGGTAACAGAAAAATCAGTTACCTGAAAAGATAATTATAGATTAAATTGTGGTCATTTGAAAGTCTACTGATACTATGCTGTTTGGGGGAGAAGTGTGTGTTGGAACTAATGTAAGAACAAGAGTATTCTGAATGCTGATCATGGACATTCCTTAGGGAATGATTGTGTGTGTGTGTGTGTGTGTGTGGATTTGTTCCACTTATCTATTGCTGCATAACAAACCAATTCTAAAACTCAATGGAGTAAAACAACCATTTTATTATGTTCACTAATTTGTGGATCAGAAATTTGGGCAGCTTACAAGGGAGATAGCTTGTACCTGATCCACAATGAGATGGAAGGATTCAGGCAGCTGGTGGTAGCTGAGACAGCTTGATAGGGGCCATATGACTGGGCCTCAGTTCTTCTCTATTTCATATCTGGTGGGACTGGAATGTCCAGGATGGTTTCCTCACCCGTGCATTTGACGCCTGTGTTAGGATAACTGGCATCACTCGTTCTCCGTATGCCTTCTCCATGTAGCTATGTGGACTTCCCTGCAGCATAATGGCTATAGGGTGGTTGGACTTTTTATATGTCTGCTGGCTTTTGTAAGAGCAAGCATTTGAAGAACCCAAATGGAAGTTGCACAGTTTTTAATGACCTTGGCTTGAAAGTCACAAAATACCACTTCTGTGGCATTCTATTAAACCAAGCAACTAAGGCCAGCCAGATTAAAGCAGGGGAGAATTAGATTCCACCTCTATGGGAAAAGTAGCAAGTAAGTTGTGGTCATTTTAAATCTGCTATGATGGGTACATTGAAGAGGCAGGTCCAGTTGCATGGGGAACCCCAACATCACAACATGGGGTAACTGAAGAAGAGGATGACAGTAGGGATGACTTCTTCTTCCTTCCTTTGGCTCCTAGACCAGAGTTGGAAGCGTGCTTCAGGCACTGCAGCAAGAGGATATGGAAGTTATAGAATCAGTGGGACTCACTGGTACTATACCAGCCTGATGAGGCAGCAACATGAACAGGAAAGAATAAAGTCTTAGACAGAGCTGCTCAATCAGGTTCATTGCACTTATTGCCATAAGGACAGGGAACCTTGGGGGAGGAAAGAAAAAAAATTCACAAAATCTTATGTTTTAGCAAGTCTGAGTCTAGAGATTTTAAAAATATTTTTAAAAGACATCTGAAGGGGCCGGGCGCAGTGGCTCATGCCTGTAATCCTAGCACTCTGGGAGGCCGAGGCGGGCAGATCATTTGAGCTCAGGAGTTCGAAACCACCCTGAGCAAGAGCGAGACCTCGTCTCTACTATAAATAGAAAGAAATTAATTGGCCAACTAAAAATATACAGAAAAAATTAGCCAGACATGGTGGCACATGCCTGTAGTCCCAGCTACTTGGGAGGCTGAGGCAGAAGGATTGTTTGAGCCCAGGAGTTTGAGGTTGCTGTGAGCTAGGCTGACGCCATGGCACTCACTCTTGCCCAGGCAACAGAGTGAGACTCTGTCTCAAAACAAACAAACAAAAAAAGACATCTGAAAGTATTCGATAAACCAAGTTGGTGCAGGAAGATGGACAGCTGTCATCCTCCAGTCAGAGATTTTGTGCCTGTGTTATTTGCTCACATCTGTATTACCAGTTAGGAAGCACATGAATCTCATAAAGATTGAACTCCTAATATTTTATATTCAATCACCAAGCTTTCCTTTTTGCTGGATTTTTAGTAAAACATATGGACTTGGAAAAACACGTAGAAAAAAGCACTTCTAACATTATGTGTATATATCAGTGTGTGTGTATAGATGTGTGTGTATACGTGTGTGTGCTGTAGAAACACATATATTTAAAACATTAATGCCAATACCAGTGTAGATACAGAATAAAAATTTCCAAAAGTTTTACAAATGCTCACTTTTCTTTAACATTTTCTCACAAATAGTATATTATTGTAAGAATTTAAATAATGTAGACTTCCTGCTAAGGCTCCCTAGCTCCTAAATCCCTGAGTTTGTTATGAACATTTCCAGGCATTTTTGGGAGATCATTTCACTGAATCATTGATGCCATTTTTTATTTAAGGAGACATCTAAGTCCTTAAGCAAATAAGCCATTGAAATAACGCTTACGCACAAATATTCATATTCAATCAAACACAGTCATAAAATTTCATTTGTAGTCTTCTTCTCAAATGACAGAAACTTCACCCTCAATTTTCTAACCTCAATTTGAAGAAGAAAATAAAATCATATGAATATTTAGAGAAAACTTTATATTTGCAAAGTTCCTGATATTAGTCATTATCTGAAATTTTAGTTTTTACTTTGTTTGCCTTACACATGAGTAATGTACAATTTTTTGTAGTTTTCTTTCTTCCTTGGGTCCAGAGATATCTTTCATCCTAAACTGGTGTGTGTCTGGGGGTGGTAATCCTTGAACCAATTGTAGGGAGAGTCGGGGTTTGACAAAGAAGAAAGGATACATTGGTTTTGTAGAAATTTTTGCCATTTGATTTCATAAATTGTATGAACTAAGTTCAAATCTCTAAAGTGGTATGTATGTCTCTTCTAATGTGATGTCATTCAATTTCACAGCAATTGACAGCACCATTTCTTTGTGGTTAATCCCTTATGTTAAGCCACCATCTTGTAAGAGGCAATAAATCTCTATGGCAACCCACGAGTTCCCACTGTGAGAACTGTATCTCACCCATTATGGCCAAAGAATCATTTTGTTCCACTTGGCTTTAGAAGATTTGTTCATACAATTCTCTTCACCCCATCATCATGGAGATCCTCCTAGTCACCCTAAGCCTCTTACCCCTGGGCCCTTGCCGGGTCTTAACATATCCCTTCTGCAAAGAAACAAGGAAAAACATCACCCAGTCTCACAGTCATTTCAAAGTGTTTTGTACCTCTGTTCTTGTTTCCAGATATGTATTCTATGCTCTTCTATCACCTATTCTAGGTCAAGTGGATTGGAGTTACTTTCTCATGGATTACTCTTCTAAGGGAGGGGTTTTAAGGTGCTTCCATTCCTGCTTGTATTGCCAGGTTGTTAGTTCTCAGAAGTGGCCACTGGACTTACAATTAGCAAAGTATAGCTGGTAATAAATAAAAAGAAAAGGGGTATAAGTATAGTCCAGAGGAGAAATCATCTCATCCGGCTCTTAAATCCACATTTATCATGGTGATGCCCTAAAGACTCCAGTTTCTGTGATGTTCACAGAAGACTTCTTTGCCTTTAATCATATCCCATTGTACATTAATTGTTAAACAAATGTGGTGGATCATTTTAAGGCTGATTGCTATATAATATTGTAGTAGAACTTTCATGACTTAAATCTGTGGTCTCTGGAGCAAAAATGCAGCAACTCTTCCTACTGCATACAGTTGGGGTTAGCAATTGCCTGCACAGCGCCAAACTCGAGCTCTTATGTAATGTCAGTACATAGAACTGATAGATTCTATAAATAATTTGTCTATTGACTAGAGGGGTACCAGAAACTATTACAGAGTTTGTAGGTTGTCTAAGAATACCTGAAAGAGGCTGCATCTTTATGGGAGTGTGGGAAGATTTTTAAAGGAGTTAATATGTGTAATGGGCTAGGAAGAGCTGAAACATAATAGAAACTCAAGAGATATTAACTATTATTATTATTACAGCGATATCATCTTGTCTGATTGGTGCCAAAGATGATGCTTAATTCTTCTCATCCTTCTTTGTAGCCATTCATTTTTATTTCTGGTATGCAAATACTGAAACATATTTCTCAACAGGAGCCAAAATACAGCAAGCATACACAGACTTGGGGTCAAATTTGCACTCCATCCCTCTGTCAGCACTGGCTGTATGAGAATGCATCCAAATCCTGGCAGAATACATAATGGTCTGGATAAATGATTAATTATCAAACAATATTTCTGTGGGAATGGTACACAGGAAAAATTAGATAAAAAAATTAAATGTCAGTTTGTATTCAATGAGCTTAAGAACACCCTCCTACTCTGAATATCCTCCTGCATTTGACAAAACCAGAGATTAAGTATTCACTGAATTGAAGAAAAATATTAGAGCCGCCAAATGAAATTTCATGGCATATTTGTGAATTCACTTATGTTAGCAAACTTGATTCAGAAATATTCTGGGGGTATGCTGTTAAAAGAATTTTAGGGTTAGAAGCTCAATATTTACTTAAAATTTATATAATTGAAATTGGACCTTTATTAATCCCCTAATAATATGTCAGATATTATATACATATAATTGAATATATATAATATATATGTTCTACAAAAAATTACATGTTAATAAATACATGTACCTTTTTAAAATCAATGATATATCACCTAATTTCATTTCTTGAAGGCTTAAAAAAATTTGTGTTTATCAGGCAAAACCCTGGAAATGTTATATAACAAGGGCTGGACAAGCTGTCAGCTGTATACAGCAGTAGGCATTGCTATAAATGACATCTCTAAAGCAATTTTGAATCCTGTGGCTCAAGGAGCAGAGAGCCCTGGAACATTTTCTAAACTTGAAGCTGGGTATTGCTTCGCAAGGTATGCCGTCCTAATGACAGTGTTCAACCTAAGCTTTCATGAAGATTGTTCCAATTAATAGTCTTATATGATGGATATGGGATTGTGGTTATGAATTTCCATTTCAGTTCACTTTGTGCAAGAGCAATCATCCTTAAAGGCTCATAATTTCTTTTAATTGGATATTTCATTACCAGGCAAGGGTACAGAGAGCAAAACTAATTTTCCTTGCCTTTTATTTAGTCCACTTTATTTGGGAGTAAGTGCTTATGATGTAGAACTAAGAAGCAATCATTATTTCTGCTTCTAAAATTATTTTGCTGAAAAATGAGCAAATTATTTTGTGTTCTATGCCTCAGTTTCCCTTTTGGCAAAATGGGTTGTTGACAATTAAACTTCAAAAATAAAAAATGGTACGTTAAAGTGGTCAGGCTCTTCCTCCTCACTTTAGACCTCACTTAAGGTCTAAATATATTGTTATTCTCATTAAGAAAACCTATACACATATTATTTCTTTTATCTCCCTTTTCTGTCCAGGGCCAGCTGTACTTTTCTCAATAAAATTTAGGATGGTGGAAAAAGCAGTCAATTAGGATTAGATAGTGTTCAAATTAGAACTGGTTCCATCATTTCACTTGGCCACACAACTTGGCACAGTCATGCAGCTGCTTCAAGACTTGATTTTCTCAGTTGCCGTTTTGCCCTGTTGGCTCTCACCAGGCAGCAGGGAGTTGCTGTTTATTACCTGCTGCATCACCAAAGA
Source organism: Lepilemur ruficaudatus (assembly GCA_963574885.1). Classification (NCBI taxonomy): domain Eukaryota; kingdom Metazoa; phylum Chordata; class Mammalia; order Primates; family Lepilemuridae; genus Lepilemur; species Lepilemur ruficaudatus. Next base: position 40,613 of record CAUYRT010058749.1, on the reverse strand, counting down.
AGCATTCCATCCCTAGCAATTTCTCTAATCAGGAGTAACCCTGCCATGTGTCAAATCTGTGCTTACCTCGGTCAGTTGCTGCCAGGGCCTAGGCTACTCGGGACCTCATTCTCATGCTGTTGCAAAACTTCCCCACTCCTAAATCTTTTTTCTGTTTCTTCCATGACTTGCAAGATATCCAATCCTTTGATATACATACACGTACATGTACACATCCATTTTTCACTATCTACCCATACTCTCCTGGATTCATTCTTTCTCCTTGCACAAATTAAATTCCACTGTGCCATTAGAATCATTCTCTTGCAAATAATCATAATGCTATTGTATCTCTTTCTATTTTATTGTTTTGGAAAAAACGAAAACCTTGGACAAACAATACTATTAAATATGTATCTTCCTCATGTCTGCACTTGTGCAAATTCATCATTGCTAGGGGAAAAAATCATATAGATAAAGCTTTACTCTAATCAGCTCAATTCTTGATTTGATACCTAATACAGCCCTCAAATCCAACTATGTTTCTCTAATAGGTTCACTTTTCTATTTTTCAAGAAATGCTTATTTGCTTAAACCTCCAAAACCTATTTTCTACTCTCACATTCACCTGAAGACCTCGCCTCAAACTTCATGGAGAAAGTAGAAGTCATAAGAAACAAACTCTTGTATTTTCCCACCAGGAACCCTATAGACTTTTAATGTTTTTTAAATTGCTAAATTCAACTGACATATTTCTGTGCTCATCTTTCTCTGTCTCTTCCAGAATTTAGTATAGTTAACTGTGCTCTCCTTGATACATCCTCCTTGGCTTCATTTTTTTTTTTATTTCACAGTATGAATTAAGGGAGTACAAGTGTTTTTTGTTTCATGGATATCTTGTATAAATGCTTAAGTCAGGGCTTTTTTGTGCTCATCACCAGAATAGTGTTTGTTGTACCCAATAGGTAAGATTTTATTCGTCACCTACCCTCCTGCTCTCCCCCTTTCTTCGTTTCTCATGTCCTTTATTTTGCTTGGGGAGCCCATGTGTACACATCTATTAGCTCTCACTTATTAGTGCAAACATATGGTGTTTGGTTTTCCATTCCTGAGATACTTCACTGAGGATATAGTCTCTAGTTCCATCCAAGTTGCTGCAAGTGACATTATTTCATTCCCTTTTGTGGCTGAGTAGTACTCCATTATATATATTTATATTTATATACACACACATATATATGTGTGTACACACACACCTCACATTTCCTTTACCACCCATGAATTGAAGGGCACTTAGGCTGATTCTGTATCTTTGTAATTGTAAATTGTGCTTTGATAAACATTCGAGTGCAGGTGTCTTTTTAATAAAATGACTTCATTTCCTTTGGATAGATACCCAGTAGTGGGATTGGTGGGTCAAATGGTAGGTCTACATTTATTTCTTTGATAGATCTATACAGTGTTTTCCATAGAGGTTGTACTAACATGCAGTCCCACCAAATGTATAAACATTCCTTTCTTTCTGCATCCATACCAGCATCTATTTTTTTTTTATTTTTTTAATAGTGGACAGTTTGTTAGGGGAAAGGTGGTAGCTTATTGTAGTTTTAATTTGCATTTCCCTGATGATTAGTGTTGTGCATTTTTTCATATGTTTGATGGTCATTTGTCTATCTTCTTTCAATAAATTTCTGTTCATGTCTTTTGCCCATTTTTTGATGGGGTTGTTTGTGTTTTTCTTGCTTATTTATTTGAGTTTTTTGTAGATTCTGGATATTAGTCCTTTGTACAATATATAATTGTGAATATTTTCTCTTATTCTGTAGGCTGTCTATTCACTCTGTTGATTATTTCTTTTGCTGTGTGGAATCTTTCTAATTTAATTAAGTCACATTTATTTATTTTATTTTTATTGTTGCTATATTTGCATTTGGGGTCTTAGTCATAAACTGTTTACCTAGGCTGATGTCTAAAAGTTTTTCCTACATTTTCTTCTAGAATTTTTATGATTTCACACCTTACATGTAAGTCTTTTATCCATCTTGAATTGATCTCTGTATATGGTAAGAGATAGGGATCCTGTTTCATTTTTCTGCATGTGGCTATCCAATTTACCCAGCACCATTTATTGAATAGGGCTTAATTTCCCTAGTGTATGTTGTTATCTGCCTTGTTGAAGATCAGTTGGTTGTACTGGAAGTCCTAGCCAGTGCAATCAGGCAAGAGAAAGAAAGAAAGAGCATCCAAATTGGGAAAGAAGTCAAACTATCCCTGTTTGCTGATGATATGATCTTGTATTTAGAAAACCCCAAAGACTCCACCAAAAGAGACCTGGAATTAATAAATAAATTCAGGAATGTCTTAGGTTACAAAACCAATGTACCCAAATCAATAGCATTTCTATGTATTAATAACATTCAAGTGGACAGTCAAATCAAGGACTCAATATCATTCACAATAGCTACAAAGAAAATAAAATACCTAGGAATATACTTAACAAAGGAAGTTAAAGACCTCTACAGGAAGAATTACAAAACACTGAGGAAAGAAATCACAAGTGACATGAACAATTGGAAAAACATCCCATGCTCATGGATTGGTAGAATCAACATCATTAAAAGTCCATACTTCCCAAAATGATTTACAGACTTAGTGCAATCCCCGTCAATTTACCAACATCATATTTCACAGATCTAGAAAAAATAATCCTGATTTTCATTTGGAACCAAAAAAAGAGCCTGAATAGCCACAGCAATCTTAAGTAAAAAAACAAAACAAACAACAACAACAAAAAAACAAATCTGGAGGCACCACATTACCTGACTTCAAATTCTTCTACAAGGCTATCATGACCACAACAATATGGTACTGGTATAACAGTAGAGACATAGACCAATGGAACAGAATAGAGATCCCAGAAATAAAACCATCTACTTTGCTGTGGCTTGTATTACACCTTTGCCTTCTCAACTCTCTTCTATTTTACTGGCCATTCTTTTCAGGGTCCTTTGTAAGTTGACCTCCCTTTTCCCACTGACCTCCATATGTAGGAATGGTTTGGAATTCCATCTTAATCCATCTTCTGCAGTTATATTTTCTCATTAGGTGATTTTTTTCCTTTCTTCATATTTATCTACCACATCTATGTTGATAATTCAAACTTATCAACAGAAATTCTAGGTTTATATAGTCAATTTCCTGCTTTTCATCTCAACATGGATGCCTTAGAGATGCTGTTAATTTAACAGGAACATTAAGCTCTAAACATTAATCAGAAAAATTAAACTATTGTCTACTACCCTCAACAACCCTGTAACTTTGTAATGTCTTTTCCTAGTAAACAGCAATATCATCTTCCCTATTACTCAAATCAAAACTTATATACTTTTTTTGAATATAAGCCTTCAGTAAATCCATGACATTTTCTTGCTAAAAAATTTTCATTTGTTTCCATTGAGCCTACATTCAACCCAAACTATTTAACGTGGCCTATGATGGAGCAATGTGAATTAGCTCTCCTACTGAATTTCTCTCCACTCTCTTCCCAGCTTCAGCCATGCTCCAGTCACACTGATTTATTTCTACTTCCTAGATCCTGCTGAATTCTTTTCTACCTCAGGACTCTGGCACATCCTGTTGGTTTAGAATCCCTTCTATCACTCACTCATTTTGTAACTAGTTTTTTTCTCTTCTTGTAGATTTCAGCTTAATAAAATTCCCTGAGAAGGGTGTTTATGGCCCCCATATCTGAAATTAAATGTATTCCTAGTCCCCACCTAGTGTTCTCTGTCTCAGCAATTTCTTTTCTCCTCGTGGGCTTTATGGTGATTGTTTTATAGTTAATTATTGGCCTCTTAACCTATTTTGGATATCATTTCCCCTCAAGTATCTAAGCTTCCTGGGGCAAGGACATGTTTTCTTATTTCTGTTTGCTCCTTAGGGCCTGGCTCATTCCCTGGAGCAAACTAGTCACTCTATAAATATTCATTAATGAATGAATTAAATAATAAATGAGGAAAGAGGCTTATATACAGTTAATGTTCAGGGTCAAATACAATCATATAGGCCAATCACCTTTGAAAATATTAAAGTGTTGAAGCAAGACATTTTTATTCCATTTTTTCTTATAGTGAGTGATAAACCCAGGACTATTTCTACGCATCCATCTTCCAAGCCACCTTTCTGCCCTCATTCATAAATCTTCACAAATCCCATATCATGCAGGAAGCTTGAGCCGACCAGGTGGGTTGGGAGAAAATTCTCACCTCCCTCACATATTTATGCCTAGCAACTGTCTTTCCCATATGTCCAATTATTTCTACAAGATAAGAAAAGTGAAAATTATGTGGAAAAAACCCAAGAACCTTAATTAACTCTAAAGGATGAATGTTAATTTTCTTTTTATGTGTATGCATGTCAGTGTGAATGTGCTGTACACGAGTTTGCAACATGGGGTTGGAGTGGAGTTGAGCCTGATGACCTTAAAGGCTCCATCAATTCTGTGATCTTGGTTCTTTTAGGTTTATGTGGGTTGTAGGCTTAGCCACAAGATATGCTTAAATATCTAAGTAAGGTTAATTTAATTTTTTCCCCTTGTTTAATAGGTTAATTTAAATCAGAATATCCTACTTGTGGGGGTCCTTCAGTTCACATGTTGGTTGAAATAATTTTATCATTGTCCCTTGTTCCTGCAGGGTAAACTTTTTGCCCTTGGTGTATCACACACATAAGGTGTCTTTTGAGCTAGAACCTCAATATTCGTCAATTTCATGTTTTAAAAAGTTCTATTTCACCCATTCCAAACTACTGTGGATACTTTGAAAAACTTACGGCTTATTGGCTGTAAATTTCATGTTTTCTTATTCCTTTACTACTTTGTTTATTCCACACCTTTTTCCTGAAAGCTCTTAAGCCTTTCACCTTTTAACTCTAGAAAATATCTACTCATCCTTCAAACATTAGTACAAATTTCACCTCTTCTATGAAGCTTCATTTAACCTCTCTAGAAAGAGTTCCTTTATGGAATTTGTCTGAGTTTGGCATTGCCAATAAGCAACGCTCCTCTGAGATGTCATGTTTTCAGGATATTCTTTTGGAATATCCATGTCCATATTCATATTCACATTTACACCCAGGTACCATTAATATCCTATTTTATATGACTTGTAGTCTCTGGAGTACACAGTGCACAGTCTTTTTGGTAAGATGTGATGACTCTATACATCATATTTTCATGTTTCTGTACATGTTACATCTATCTCTTTACATGACAGCTTTTATTTCTAAACACTGTTTTGGACTTTTCAGTACATACTTTGTTATATTTGTTTGATTACATCCTCTCTATTTATTACTTTTCTTATCATTGTAAGGGGATATACCATTACATTTGCCTCATGTTTAAGTGTGACTGAATTTTTAGAGCAATATAACTGACCTCTCTACCCACTCCTGCTTCTGTCTCCCAGTTAGTCATATATTTGGCAGAAGACAATTGTTGCTTATAGGTCCTCTCAAATCTTGAGGCTAATCTACAGAGCTTAGTTTTTCTTTGAAACACAAAGAAAGGGGTAAAGGCTCATAGATGAGATTTAAGATAGAGCTAAAACATGTCAATGTTGCTAATACAAATGCTTCATTTTTGCCTATTGTGAACTTGTAAATATTTTTAGTTCAGCTTAGTCTGCAATGGCCCAATTCGGTTGCTTTTTCTCACTGAAATGTCATCTGTAATTTAAAGCAATAAGCAAAGATTTATTTATTTATTTTTTTGAATGAGAAAATAACTTTATTTAATTTTGGGGAGTGGGCAGACATCCAGTCTCAGAATTTCTGGAACTGCTTCTTGATGCCGGCACCCTTGGTGACCTTGAGCACATTGAAGCGCACCGTCTTGCTCAGGGGCTGGCACTCGCCTACTGTGACAATGTCGCCAATTTGGACGTCCCTGAAGCAGGGGGGCAGGTGCACAGCCCCGTTCTTGTGGCACTTCTCAAAGCGATTGTACTTGTGGATGTAGTGGAGATATTCTCGGCGGATGACAATGGTTCTCTGCATCTTCATCTTGGTCACCACGCAAGACAGGATCTGCCCTTGGATGGAGACGTTACCAGTGAAGGGGCATTTCTTGTCAATGTAGGTGCCCTCAATGGCCTCTTTGGGAGTCCTGAGGCCCAGACAGATGTTCTTATACTACTGAGGGAGCTTCTCCTTGCCAGTTTCTCCCAGCAGGACCCTCTTCTTTTTTTGAAAGATGGTTGGCTGCTTTTGATAGGCACACTCCATCTGAATGTCCACCATCTTTCTGGCCACCTGAAAAAAAGCAATAAGCAAAGTTTTAAAATAGAGTAATGCAATTCTAGGTCTTGTGATCAAGATTTGGAGAGCATTTGTAGTTTATTAAAAATTATATCACTTCTATTAAAAAGCAACAGGGAGTCCCCCTACAAATTCAGAAATCAATACTTTCTTGTTTCTGCTTATTTGAAAATCCTGTTTAATAACAATTGCTCTTCTTCTGGGTTTTGGATATTAAAAAGCTACAGAGGACGGTATTTCCCTTACTAAATTTGTCTGAGTTCAGCATTGCCAGTTGGCTAGAGGGCGATGTTAATGAAGCCAAAATCACAGGTTTGATGTGAATATTCACCAGTGACTGTGCTCTGGTACATGGCCTCAATTACACTTTTAACCCTGGGGAGTTGACTTACGATTATGGACCAATTATCTCAATAGACACTTAGAGGGGATAAGAATACATAGATGCAAAATCCAATGCCACTACTATAAAATAAACTCACAGTTTAACTTAATGGAATTTACTTTATTTATCAACAGTTTAGGTGAACTTCACCCGTCCCACAGCATTAAGTGTAATTTTTGTAATAATAGTGCTCCAATTTATATTTCCTCTCTTGACTCCAATTTCAACTCATGTAACTGTTGATATCCTCATTGGATATCTCTTTAGCATTTCAAATTTCTAATGACCAACAAAACAAAACAAATAAAACTATGAAGTTAAAAAAACCCTCTTGCTTTCACTTCCTGCCCAATTTGTATTTTCCTCAAGCCTTCTCTATCTCAGTGACGCCAGCACCTACATCGCTGTTCAAGCTCTAAACCTAGAGGTCACCCTCAATTCTGCTCTACTCTCATCCCTTAATCTATCCATTAGCTAGTTCTGTTTTCCTACTCCCATAATTACACTGGACCCTTCTCTGCATCTCCATCCCTACCACTAGCCCAAGCCACCTAAATTATTGCTCTAGAGTCCAACTGGCTACCTGCTTCCATGTTTGCCTCCATTTAATCTGTTCTCCACAGAGCAAAGTTTTCTTCAAAAGTTTGGAAACTTAATCACGTAAATTTGTAGTTTAAAATTCTTAAGTGAATTCCCTATGCACTTGGGAAAAAATCCATACTCCAGTGCATTGGCTACAGAGCCCTAACTGTCCTGGCCTCTGCCTGATTTTGCAAACTACACTCACCTTATCATTCTCTGTCCCTTGCTCAGTGCTTTTGATACATACTGGCCATCTTGTTCCTTACACTCACCAACTCTTTTCCATTACACACCTTATATCTGCTGTTTCTTTTGCTTTAACTTCTCTTCCCCCAGATTTGATTTCCCCAATGCCAGATTTCTCATCATTCAGGGCTTTCAATGTCACCTAAAGTGAGAGGTTCCTTTGAAGGTCGGATCTATATTATTAATAACTATCTCATTTCTCAGTTGCCTTTGTTATGCCACTCTGTCTTACGATCTTCATTAAAACTTATTCTTATCTGAGATTATTTTATTTGTTTACTTGTTTATTTTCTGACCCCTTCAATGAGAATGTAAGCTCCATGAGAGCAGAGACTCTGTCTTATCCACATTTCTGCTGTATAACCAGTATTCAGAGTAATGGTCAAAATCTAATGGACCTTGAATAAATATTTGATAAATAAATGAATGCTGGTTTGCTGCAGGAAGATTATGGATCATCAATGACAAATAATTGTTCCCTGATTGAGAGCTTGGTACATTGATTGATTAATAGTTCCCTTTACATATTCAACTATTTGAAATTCTGAGGCTTCAGGTTCAGTTCTTTAAATAGGAATGATGAAAAAATTTAATATTTTTTTGAGAAGATAGATGGTTCAAAATAAGCTAAGTGTAGAGCTCATGATTAATTCCATGAAAAATGTCAGCTGAAGCAAATATAACTGAAAGTCAGTAATAATAAATATTGTCACAAAATTGTAAGAGAGATGCAAAAGATATGAAATCAGAAAAAAATGGAAAAAGATTAAAAATAGATGTTGTGAGGTTGAGTTAAGTGAGATTGAAATAGAAAAAGAATTAATTATTTGAAGATTATGTGTATTTGTCCATTTTGAATGATGGAGAAAAAAGGTTTGTGGTTTTTCCTCTTTGGAGAGGGACATAAGAAGCAGACAACTGTCACTGCCTCTGAGAAGCCACTGCCTTTACTTTCTCTAACTTCTTTTGGAATATTGGTCGAAAACATGTATTTCCATATTCTCATAATCTGTGGTTTGCAACTCCAAGAGCACTCTAAGGGCAGAAAGTATAACTTATGCTTGTCCTTTCCAGTCATTGATCTGTGGGTCCAATGTCAGAAGCATGGTAGGTGCTCTGGCCATCTTTCTCATGGGGAAGCACAGCAGTGTTCTGTTGTGATGCAAGTTGGGCTTGATATCAGGACATCTGAGTTCTTCTGGTCCTGGTTCTGTCCCACTGTCTGCAGGGTTCTGTGGGAGAGAATAACTGTATACTCAGTTACATACTCCTCTAAGCTTTTCTTCTTGCATCAGTTTTTGTATGTAAGTTCAAACTACTTAGTAGCTATAGAATCCTTCTATTTTCCTTCAGTGGAATTGTAAGCAGAACCTGGCATCTAAACAGAAATTGGCTGAGCTTGGCAACAGAACCTCCTAATTTTCTAAAGAGCACTCAGAAATGGAAGGTCTTCAAACTTCTCCAAAGTCTTATAGTAAGAACTCTATGTGTAGCAGGACTTCAAGTAAAATTTTTCTTATTATCTAAAAATTGCAGCTAAGGCATTTTTCAAAAAAAGATTAACTTTGCCCAACAAAAGATTTGGCCTTTGCCTCCAGCTCCTTGGAGGTAAACTCTAAGCCCTTGGGATTTTCTGTCTGGTAAAAATGTCTTTAATTGGGTGGAGTGTGTGGGGATATCGAAGTGGGAAGACATTGGCCTTATGTGAAATATAGTCCTGTGGTGAAAGACCTCTCTACTTCCCAAAGCAAGTGAAAGGGGTTCCAAGAGAATCAATCACAAAGGTTGAGGGTACTGCCAGGTGTGGAGATTGGCAACTACCTCTAACCAAATGGATGGTCTACAACCTACCCAGTACTGCCTTGGCCATAGTAGGGTGAGTGAGAAGGCTATTGACAGAACTTGGCATGAGTTTCCTTAAAGCTTGGGAATAAATGCGGTCATAGAGATTGATGCTGGTATCTATTTCTGACCTAAATATCTCTGAAGGAAAGATCTGTGCTGAGTAGCTCATAGAGCAGGGGTTAAAAGGATGGTGATATACTGTGCCCAATCCCTATGGCTATCAGAGGGTGGAATAGAGAATTCCAGAAGTTCAGAGAGTGCGTGTGGAGGAGCGTGGTTAGAGAAGATGTGTGAGCTGTGGTAGAGTCTAGAAGGCTGCTAAGAGAAGCAGTGGTATTCTCAAACTCAGAGATTTGTGGGCATGTACCATTGGCAGGACTAATGGAAGATACAGTTTCTCTTCTTCAAAGAAGGAGGAAGCTGGAGTGATTCTGAACATCACCCTAAAAAATTTATATCCATATGGAGGCCACCACCATGGGCCACTAGCAGTAGAGAGAAATAGATTTAACTGGAAGGAGGCCAGTACTAACCTGCATCCTCATACGTCCATTTACAAAAGACCACCCTGCTTCTGCTATTTCCTCTCATCACCCCTTTCTAACAGCAGCGGGGCATGGCTTATGCAAGGGAATGCAAGGTACCATGAGCAGTTGTGTCTTCTTTCCCACCTCAAGCTTCCCCTGCCACATACCTACTCTGCACTGGGGATGGGAAGACTTTTGGAACAAAGAGGAGACTAAAGTTTTCAACTGAATTGGACAACTTTAGTAACTGAATATAATTGGAAAAGTATGGAATCTAAGCTGTTATTTAAAAAACCACACGCAGAGAGAGAAACCAGCATAGAATCAGCAAAAGTGGTGACTTAAATGAAATTTACATTTAAATCCCCAAGATGGAGACTTCTAAATAAATCTGGAGTGTTTAGCTTTCTGTCTCCTTCTTTTCCTCCCTTGCCTCCTTCCTCTCTGCCTTTCTTCCTCTCTTTCTCTCTCTTTTCTCTGTATCTATGTATGTATGTTTGTTTGTATGTATATATCTATCTATATATTTATTTAGCTAGCTAATGTATCATTATCTATCATCTATCTCTCTGTCTCCCAGATCCCTGCCACTAAAGACCAACGTCCAGAGGTAGCAAATCAAATGTATAAGAATTTGCATGTCTGCTAGTTTGAATGCCATAAACTTTGTTTTGCCTTTCTTTTCCCCCTCCTGTGGATATTTCTTGACGGACAAAAGAACAAATGACTATACACTATTCTTATTACATTGCTTTTAAAAAAGCATACTTAAAGTTCAAGGACACAGATGATTCTTTGGATGTGTTGGCCTCAAATAGCCCATTGTTAAGGTTGCAGTGGAGCTCTGACTACGAGATAGATATTTTCAGAATTTCTTCAGTAATAATGTTCAGTGTGAAAGTTTTCCAAGTGTGTTCTCTCAATAAGATAGCCCAGACAGGTGGCTAGGGTTGTGGGTAAAGAACTTTTTCCTGGGTGAAAATGATATCAGGGAGTTGGTGTGTAATGTTAAAATCCACATGGAATAAAGGCCATGGAGGATTGTATACACCTCAGGAGGTACTCTTCTGCATACCTTAACACATTAAACTTCATATAAGAAAGATCCTAAACTTTTAAATAAGGTTCACTCATTAATGAATCAGGTTGCATTAAGATCCCAGGTGTCTTCCTCCCTTAAATGACATTGTCAAATAGAAACTACCTAACCTTTTAGGGTCTCATTTTCCTATTTTTTAAGAAACGACTGTTAGGATTAGATCAGATAATCTAACAGACCTTTCAAATTCTAAACTGTGATTTTCCGAAACCAGTAGGCATGAAGCAGCAGGAGTGTTTAGCTTCTGGACCAGGCGTGTTAAGAGCCTGTTATAGCAACAGGACACCAGCTTAGCTGCTGCAGAGTCCAAAAGACTCACGGGCTGGGTGTTTCCTTATAAGTTTGGGGCATCAATTCTCAAATAAGAAATCATAGAAAAACCATCTCATCATCTTCACAGTTGGAGAGAATTATTGCAGTACCCAAATTAGGCCAAGGACTGAGCCACAGTGGGGACTGAACTGCCTCTTTAAAAGCTGCAGTCTCTCCAAGTCAGAGTAAAGGGCATCATCAGAAGAAACCCACATCAAGGCTAATGAGGACCTCACTGAAAGCAGCCATGCGAATACTTTAGAAAAACCACCTTCCTACCAGTGCCCGAATTTAATCCCTGCCATTTTCCAGTAAAATGCTCTACATGTGCCTCCTATCTGCCACTGACCCACTAACTTAATTCAGAGGAAAGGAGAATTGGTGCTGGCTGTGTGTCCCACGCTTCCTTCCCCTCTCACCTCCCGCATGGTGGGACTCCACTGCAGAGCAGTGTTTTTGTTAGAGAGAACAAGCTGCCTGCGGCTATTGCCTTGGAACTCCATGGGTGCTCTCAACAGCTTCTTGCTGACCACTGCCTCCGGGTGCACATAATTTTTGTTTGGTTGTTTGTTCAGTGACTTCACACAAGACCATAAGCTGCATGAGGGTAAGAATCATGTGTGTGTGTATGTGTGTGTGTGTGTGTGTTTTCCCCACCATGTAGATTCAGTGTCCAGCACAGCTCCTGATACTTCACTGAAGTCTGATTAATGTTGAGTGAATGATTGGTCTTCTCTAGATTGTCAGGAAGCATTGTGCTAACCCAGGTATTCTGTATACCATTCTTGATGGCAAGATTGTGTTCTGGGCCAAAGTATAGGAGAAATTTTCTGTGAAGAGCTGGAAGATAAATATTTTTGGCTCTGTGGGCATGGTTTCTGTCTCAGCTATGTAAGTCTGCCATTTTAGTGCAAAAGCATCCATAAGACAAGATGTAAATGAAATAGTGGAGCTGTGTTATAATAAACTTTATTTACATACAAAAACAAGTGATGGGCTAATGGTTATAGTTCCCTGTTGTAGGTACAATATTGGGCATGAAAATTACCTGGTTGGAAATATGAAAGGTACATACTGGTATGTTCTTTCATTTTATCACAGTTCTTAGAAAATATTCAGGTCCCATATAAAGCTTCCCTGAAACCAGACACACAGAACTTTCATATCATAATTAAGATGTCAAGAAATCAATTAATCAGTCGTTCATGTACTGATTGCTGATAAGTGCTCAGTCCCCATGTTGTGTCACTTTGGAAAAAATTTAGACTCTATATTGAAGTGCTAAGAAACAAATCATATCCAATAAAAATTTCCATTCCATTGTGAAAAAAAGAGATTTTAAAGAAACTTATAAGAAACCAAATTCATGATGTCAAACATGTTTTACAACTGTGAAGTTTAGTTCATAAAGTCTCTTTTTTAAAATCTATTTTTTCCTGTTAAAAAGAGGTATGAAAAAATTCTAAATGAGTCCGATGTCATAATATTCCCTAAACCTAAAATAAAAATATGTTAAAAATCAGGGGGTTTTAAGCTTATCTGGATCTTGCAGATTCACCTTAGCATCCTAAGCATTTTCAACTTCCATTTCAGGACGTAATATTACAGCGCGGCAAGATGTGTGATCAGGAGGAGAGATAAATAAGAAATTCAAAGAGAAACCAAATGAATCCTTGCTCAAAGGGTATTCCCCTCACTTTTTAAAAAATGTTTTATTTTTTAGAGCAATTGGAAGTTCACAGCATAATTGAGCAGAAGATACAGCAATTTCCCTTCCTGTATACTACTTGCCCCCACACATGCCCCTCCATTATCAACATCCCATACCAGAGTGGTGCATTTATTACAATTGATGAGCCTACAATGACACAACATTAGCACTCCTAGTCTATAGTTTACATTAGGGTCTACTCTTGGTGTTGTATATTCTGTGGGTTTGGACAAATGTATAATGACATATATCCACCATTAGAGTATCATACAAAGTAGTTTCACCACCCTAAAAATCCTATGTGGTCTACCTTCACTTCTTTTTTATTGTCCTTGGCAGAGGGCAAAAGGATAGATCAAAGAAAGAAATCAGTATTCTTATAAGTCTCTATTGCTCTAGGTCACCAGATAAAAGTTAGCAGCAGTCTCTACTTATCTCGAAATGGAAGCATTGTGTCTATAAAATAATTAAGAAATGGAGACATTATTTTGTTTAAAATCATCTTTATTTTCTTGGCTATTACTGAAAACTTTTCATAAAGCTTCTCTAACGAGTATTCAGAATATGATAAAAAATAATTTCTAAATAGCTGTTGTGTGCATGGAATCATGACATCATCAGATTCTTCTCTTTGCAAACTACAGCCTGGAAACTTTAACATAATAGTTTTTATTATTTGGAAGGTGGTATATATATACTTTTGGGAATGTGATTAATGTCTACAAATTCATCCCCCCAAATAAATATACACAATGTATTAGGAAGGATTCTCAGTTATAAGCTATAGACACCAACTCTAGGTAATAAGACAAAAGGAATTTATTGGTAGGATATTGGCAGGTTTATGGAGGCCATGGGTACCTGAGAAAGTTGGAATACACTTAGGGGACACTGGACAGCCAAGAAAGATGGTAGAGACATAGCAATGACCTTGAGACTGAGCATGCTTGCCAGGATACCAGTATTACCACCATTGCTTTATTGCTTCTGCTGCTACCACTGCAATGAATAACTTCTACTTATATCCATTTTTTCATCACTGAATCAAGATTTAAGTCCCAGGAGGAAGCATCCAATTGGCTAATAGTAGACCATATGCCCTTGCTCAGATACTGCCAGGAGAAGCAGAGGCCAAAATCTTGAAATACTCAACTATGAAGACTGCATCTAATGGAGGCGCTGAGTGATTTCCCTAAACAGTGTCAAAGTGCTGGTAGGAAGGGGAAGATGCAGAGTAGCCATATAATGCCAAATTTCCCCTACGTTTATATATCTACAAACCAATAGAATATTAGAAATTATTTTAGGAGTTTATTGATCAATAATTAGCTATATGGATCTTGAAAGGTCCATTCCTCCCTGCTTTCACCTCAAACTTCAATTCAGCCAAGCTGTTGAACACCTGTGAAGGAGAATCACTGGGACTCAAAGTCAAATCAGGTACAATTCTTGTCTCTAAGAAATTTTTAGTCTGGTAGGGACAAGAAATTTATACAAGTTACTATAATAAAGTTGGTATAATTGTTAAATTCATAGGATTACCTAACAGAAAGACAGCTATTTCAATTGGAAGGTTCAATGTAGACATCATAGGGGAGGGGTTTTGAGATGAACCTCAAAGGGGGATAACATTTCAACGTGTGGAAATGGAATCAAAAGGCATTCCAGACCTGAGCTAAGACAAGAATTTGAGAGAAAAGTTACAATACCATGGCAGTGCATTGTAGGATCACTTAGCTACCTAAAAGGATGCATGGTGGTGAGTAATGGGCATTAAATAGGACTGTGACAGTTAGGGTGGGAGCAGAACACAGGGAGCACAACCTCTGCACTGTGGGTGGCCCAAAGCAGCACGAGGGCACTATCGGTGTGTGAGAAGAGTAGGGACTTGATCATCAGTGTATTGAAAAATATTTACCCGGGATATTGTACAGGATGGAATGAGGTTGGAGAATTTGAAGACAGGAAGTCTTTCCAAAGAAGACACTGCAAAAAATCCACATGAGAATGACCGAGAAGTAAACCAAGGCAATGTGACTAAGAGGGAGAAGCTAGATGTGTGAACTACTGTGAAGAAAGGTGCTACACTGCATGATAGAGAAGAAAGTGTTCTAGGTGGAACACAGATGTGGACTCAGCGTGAATGGCTGGTTAAAGGTGCTATCTAATGAGCTTGAATTCCTGAGGCAAGTCTTCCAAGTTCAGTTTTGGAGATGTTGAGTTTGATGTGCCACAGATATCTAAAAATATTGATGTCTAGTAAGTAGTTGAAAATGTACATGTGGAAATAAAAACAGTGGCTGAGACTACATACATGGTTAAAGGGGTCATCGAGGTAACACAAATGAGTGATATAGGATGCAAACACAGTAAGATAGAAATGTAAAAACTTAAGATAACTTTTTTAAAATTCAAAAATAAAAAATACAAATAGAACACCATACTTATTATCCTTACAATTTGTTATTTTGTTGACTTGGAATGCAAACCTTTACAGTTTTTTTATGGACTAAAGATATGATTGTTAGTTTTGCATTTTGAATTTCAGCATACAAAAAACATCCAACTGTGATATTTTTAAATGGGGGCAATGTTCAGTTTTATTCATTTTCATAATTTAACAACAACTAGAACAGGGAATTCTAAATATGGATAGTATTTTGGTACAGTTGTTTTGTATTTAGCATAACTTCATCTGAGACACTTGTAGCATTCTGATGTTTTAATATCATCATATTTGGTTTCCAGTTCTTTGTACTCCAGCTTGGTATCTTTCATTTGGTTCTTCATTTACAGAGGAAGGCTAACTGCAAAATGTTAGGTAATTTTTATAAAATATAAAATTAGCTAATGTTTTTTGGAATTCAGTCCTTAACTCCACAATTTTGAGAATGTAGCTGAGGCTATACTTCCATTTCTGGAAACCAATTTCACAGTAGAAAGGTGAATTAGTTATTGTGCTTTGCCCATAAACTTACCAAAGCTACAGTGTTTCTAGGACTAAGTGAATGGAATCATACATTTTGGAGTAATTACATCTGGACATTTATTTAAAGAAATATTTATGCTTTAGATTGGCTGAAATGTCAACCAGGAAGATCAAGTCTGATCCAGTTTTGACTGATGAACTGAAACTGGAAGTTTTCTTTGGAGGACATGAGCAAGTAGATTTCTTTGAATAGTTAAAAACATCTCCTCAGTTTCATGTCACCACTAAGCCAGCTGCTTTCAAGTAGTACAGCATCTAATTCATCAAGCCAATCACTGTATTGCCTGTGATTCAGACAGTCCATATGGTAATGGCTACCTTGACAATGAGTTCCATTTTTAACTCTTAGCACAAAGATCTCCCTGGTGAGTGATGCATTGGTCAGACTTATGTTCTATGACCCAGGAACATGTTGCTACCTTGAATTAAAATTGTATAGCACTGACCATTATAGGGCCACTGTCTGTAACAGTCTTGACTACTAATTTTGAACAGTCCAACATGAATATTTTCCTAACACACAAAAACAAGTCATTTCCTGATGTTATTTCTATCATGGGCACTCTGCCCAAAAGTTCTTTGGTCACATCAAATTTCTCTTCGACATCATGAATAAATATAGCTAATTGGGTGGTATTATTTATATCCGTGCTTTCATCAGCTGCAATAGACTATGCCACAAAAGATTTAACTTTTTCATGCATTGTGTTCTGTAAGCTCTTAGCCAAGTCTACAATACATTGAACTACAATATTTCTGGCTAGACATATTTTTGCAATTGATTATTCCTGCTTGTTGCACATGATTTCTGATGCACTTTATTTTCTTAATAAGCTAACACCTGCAAAAGATTTTGACACCTGAAGAAATTTTCACTTAATATATAATGGCGTTGTACTATAGCATTGCCTGTTTTATTTACTTTTAAAAAGTTTAGAAATTTCAGTCCTTTCAAGTTGATTTATTTTTCATCACTCATTTTTCTGTATACTGATCATAGTTTTTATTATGGGTCATCTCCTAACGGTGCATTAGTCATATTTTTCTGATACCTTCTTTGCATAACGAACACATCATATTCACATTTTTCTTGAAACATATAATCCTCTTTGTTTGCCTCTCTTTACCCCATTTTAGTGATATGATAAACTGTTCACTTTAAGAACCAATAGAACTAGTGGCATAATGATGAATAGCCACTTCAATTTGGCTTCAGTTTCTGGCTCAGTAGGGAGTAATTGGAACTGTAGTAAACTAGATCTGGAATTCCCATGTAAGGGGAACTCCAAGCATATATAATTTATCTAGTTATCTTCCAGTTACTGATTTCTTGTTTATTTGCAAATTCGGCAAAGAAAGTTGTCTGTATGACACCAATCTTTTAAAATTTAATGAGACTTATATGTATGGTAAAATATTAGAGAAATTTTGTAAGTATTTCATATGTTCTTTAAAATAATGTGTATTCTGCAGGCATGGAGTGCCATATTCTGTGTAAGCGATAGAATAAGCTTACTAATGTTGTACGAATTTCCATGTGCTTACTCACTCTTATCTGCTCGATCTTTTGGTTTCAGAGTGATATGAAACCACTCCCATTTCAGTGTGATCTTGTCTATTTCTACCTGGACTATGTCAGTTTTTGCTTTGTAACTTATGTTTTTATGCTATGCTATCAGGTGCATGTATAAATTTAGACCGATGAATCTTATCATAACCCCTCTTATTTCTTGTAATGCTTTTTACCTAATACTTTCTTTGTCATTAACGTATCTATACTATTTTTTTTGGGTTAGTATTTGCCAGATATATCTTTGACTTCTGTGACTTCATATATTAGGTGTATCCTTTGTAAATTTCACGTAGTTGAATAAATATTAGTATTGGTGCTTGTTTCTTCTACCAGGAATTGATGTTACCATATTCTAATGATGAATTTGAGATTGCTTTTTCTCTCTCATGATCTCTCTCTTTACTGTTTAGTTTGAAGTAATTTCAAAGTCACAGAAAAGTTGTACAACACATGCATACCCTTTATTCAGATTCCATTTCTGTTAACGACCACATTTCCTTTATCAATCTCTATCATTCTCTGTCTCTGTCTCTGTCTATGGGTTTTTCCATATTTTTGTACCATTTGAGAATAAGCTTCAGATATGATGTCTCATAATCCTTAAATTGTTCAGTGTATATTTTTCTAAAATGAGGATACTCTCCTGTGTAACCATAGTATGCCCATCAGAATTAGAAAATTAGCATTGGTAGAATATAACCACCTTACCCACAAACTCCATTCACATTTTTTCCACTATCCCAATGATGTCATTTATTGAAGAAAGCAAACAAGGAATCGATCAATAAACAAAACCTTTTCTTTTTTTCTCTCTTTCTTTTCTGGTTCAACATTCAATCTGGAATCATGAATAGTATTTACTTGTCAAGTCTCCTTAAGTCTCCTTCAGTGTCTTCAGTCCGGAACAATTCTTCAGTCCTTCCTTGTCTTTCATGACTTAATATTTTTGAATTGCAGAGGCCAGTTAATGTCATTATGTATTTGTTAAACATTTCCATTCAGGTTATGTGATTTTGGCAGAAATATCACAGACTTGATACTCTATTCAATGAGAGGTTGATTTGTCTCATTAATGTTAATGTGAACATGTATCATTTTAAAATGGTATCTGTCTGATTTCTTCAACGTGAGGGCAATGAAAATCATTTTTTACTTATTAATTATTAAGTACCACAATTAACACATATTTTTGGCTAATTTGATATTATGAAAATATACTGTTCCATATCAAACTTTCACCCACTGATTTTAGCATCCATTGATGATGATTCTTTTTAAATTCATTACTAAGTAAAGGATGGAGAGTAGAAAAAAAGTTGAAGAATTAGAATCTAAATGAACTTCTAATTTTCTGTTTAAGTGAATGAGCCAAGCATTTGCTATGCTCTAGTTTATGGTTTCAGCCTGCAGACCACCTGATTTTGGAGTCACTTTGGGTAGAGTATTTCTTAACTATGGCCTACCTTGGAACTACTGAATCAGAATCCCTGGAGAGTGGAGGATAAGAATCTTCATTTTAAACAGATTCCTAAATATAGAGAATCACTCCAATAAGAGAGTCAAGTGACCTTTGCTTTAAGGATTTGTCCAATACTTGCAAATTGTGGACAAAAAATACAGAAGTTGCATTTAATGGGTTATAGATATTACATTAGACATGTCACTGAGACAGGATGGATTTATTCAGTTTAGAACGCTCACATTCTGCCCCCAAATAGATGAATGTGCAGCAAACCATTTAAGCAGAAGTCTGTTCTGCTCTACATAATGCGACAAGTGAAGTGAAAAGAAAAATATGTTTCTGTGTAGTCCTAAGGTCTCCATTCACAGCCTTTCATTTTGCTTAGTGAATGTCAGAGGAGATAGCATTTCTATCCTATATAGTTTATTCCAAGCCTCCCATCTTTAGCCCCTGATTTCCTCTGATTTCTAGTAGCAAACACTATTATCCATTCAGTTGCTCAGTTCTTTGTCTCTTGAAAGCCTCTGCTGCTGTGAATCTTGAAAGAAAATTCTATCTTTGTGTATATCACCTTTTTTAGTGCTGCTTTATGTTGGAAAATTTATCTGAACCATGGTCCAGACCTGTTACTTCTGGCCACTTTTATTATAGTCGCTGGTATGAATTGACATCTCATGAACTTTTCACAATTATAGTCCTATTTCAAATTTCCCCCAAGTGCCATAACTTTGCCCAAGTGGATTTATTAAGTGCTCTTTAATCAGCTCAAACCTAAATCTCGTGAATAAAATGTAGTCTGGGCTTCCTCAGTTAATATTAATGCTTTTCCCCATCCAGACTTTTCTGTAATGCAACCGTAGGGTATTTCATTGCAAGGAAATTGCCTACCCCAAATGGGTACTCATAGTTTTTTTCTGGCTTTAAGTGGATTGACATTTTTTGAGGTCCTATTTATTGAATATGACAGACACATGGGATTATTTTTTCATTTGAAGACTACTTTTCACAATTTTGAGTAGAAATATTGTCATCTTAAAACATATGAAGAATGGCAGTGTGAAAATCTTCTTAGAGTACAAAGGTAAGAACTTTAAACACAGAAAAACTCTGCCATTTCTTGAGTTTTAACCAAAGAACAGAATGATGAAATAGCAAAAGTAAGTTTGGTTAAAACAATTTATATTGGCCTGAGATTTTATCAGTACATTAACCAGTTTTCTTTTATTGGCATATCTACTGTATACCAGAAGCTATAATTTGTCATACATATATCATGTCATTTTGACACAGTTGACTTTACCGACGAAAACAAATGCTCTGGAAGACTAAGCAACTTTCCCTAATATTAGAAATAGTCTAACTCTGGAATCATGCCTATTCTTTTCTGTCATCCTAGTCATTAAGACCCCCATCATATTTGGTATAGAAATTATGGTCCTTGGTGAAGCCAAATATTGTCATAAATCTCAATCTGTTAGGTTAAAGTGACATAAAATGTAAATTTTCCTAACTTCTAAAAAAAAAAAGAAAGAAAAATAATTATTATTAGAGGTCCCCTTTGTATTCAAAAGAAAAGAAGATTTCTTGCAAATAAAATATTTTCCACTTCTTGTGCCAGAGATTGTGTTGAGAAAATTATATTTCTTAGAAGGATTTGTCAGCTTAAAAACTGGGTGTGCTTTCTGAGTTATGCTGGCAAATCCATGTGCTTATTGGTTTTATTCCTACTTTGATGAACAAAAGCAGTGTCAGCAAAACCAGATAAAGTAGAAAGGTTTTCAATGTTCCATTATTCTGAGGCACTGGCAATCTGTAAATCTCTGCACTATGTATGATCAGGCACATGTGAGCCTACTGCTTGTGCACCAAGGTACATGTTCCCTTTATTTTGTCTCCTCCCCTCTTTCTCCCTCCCCTCTTCTCCCCTCCCCTCTACTTTCCTCCCATTCATTCTTCTCTCTCACTCTGTATTATATTTCTGATTTTCTTGCTTGCCACTTAGAAATCAATACCCACCTATATTCAACGTGAGTTGTATCCACTCCAAGTACTCTCATGTCCTTTCAATATGCATATATATTTAGCCACTTTGCTGGGCCTTGATAAATAAAAAATAAAAATGTTTTAAATTTAAACCAAAATCCTAATTCGCTTGAAAATTAATTTATTAATAACACCAGCACCTTCCAAGGTAAATGCCTAAAAAATAGTCACCTTTTTAACTTGAAGATTAAAGATTTTTCAAACAAAATACATTTGTATTATTGAGAAAGAAGCTATAATAGGAAGGAAAAATTATTTTCCAGTTGTTCAGTCTTATATTTTTATAACATACTTTTTTAGATTATAAAAGTAACATACTACTTGAAATTATGGAAAAGTATATTGAATAAAATAAAAATTGCCTGCCATCCCATGAATGAGAAAAAAAATACTCTTATCTAAGGTTTATTTCCTTCTTTTACTTAACTCCCAGTCACCCCTAAGAGTGAGTTCTCAGCTAAAAAAATCAAGAGGCTCTTCCTTATCGCTCCCTCTCCAACTCACTGGATCAGGTCTCCTGTTAGATGTTCTCATAATTTTCTGTGCTTCTCATTTATAGCACATAAGCACTTTAGGTGTGATGAGATGTTCATTATCTCTCTCCAGATGAGCCATAGGCTCTGTCTGAGTTGTTTCCTTGGGATGGTTCAGCTCTTAGCAAAATGAAAAATAAAGGTAAATGTACAACATCTTGAATTATACTGTATTAGTTTTATAATCTTTTTATGAATAAACATGATCATTTATTATTAATAACAAAATTATTAATGATATATTAACAGTTTCCCTTGTTATTAAATATTTTCTGAAACTATATATTTTATTTATCTATGTGTATAAATATAGGTAGATATAGAAGCTTTTAATTTCATGTAGTCAGAGAGGTTAATTTTTTCTAGATGAATTCTGCCTATAGGATTATACACTAAAAACATACAAATGTTTGCCATCATTTTTTTCCAATATTTTATGGGGTTGTTATTTATATTTAAGCTTTTAATTCTCCTAGAATTGTTTTTAAACTTCCTGTTATGAAAATAGAGAAGAATAGCATAATGAGCTGATCATAACCCATATGCACATTATAACCCAGGTTCACAATTCTGTGCACAGTTCACAATTGGTCAATCATACTTCCATACACTCTTCTCCCCTGGATTATTTTGAGGTGAATTCTAGATGCTACCTTATTTATCTGCAAATATTTCTTTAGGTATCTATAAAAGACAAGGGCTCTTTAAAATAATAAAATCACACTAATATTGTCACGTCTAAAACAATAAGCAATTATTCCTTATAGCTTTAATGTTTTGCGTATTTAATGAAGTAAGAATTTCTATCATCCTCCCCTAGATTCTTAGCATTTGTCTCATCACCTGCTTTCAAATGATCCATCCCTTTCTGTGTAGTTTTACCTTTCCCTTTGGGGAAACTTAGCAGAAGGGATACCTTTCTTTGTCTTTTTTTTTCTGTCTGGTATGGCATTCACATGTTCAGATGTGCTACTTCCCAGCATCTTCCTGCTGATTCCTGCTATCTTTCAGCTGGCAGGAGCAGTTTTTACAAATCTGGGGCCTTTGAGCATCTTTTGAATTCTGTTAATAAGATGTTATTTGCTTTATATAGTGTGGAGTTGAATTTTAAGTTGAGCCATTCCTTCCTCTACCATGGTCAACATTCTTCTTGATGCACAACCTTCCAAAATAGGAGGGTTTAGTTGGGAGGTTCCAGTTTCCTTGACAGCTTCCTACTACACTGTATAGCTTTCTCAGGAGGAAGAAATGCAGAGTGTACCTGCACTTTAACACAAATTCTACAGAATTTCCTGTTTGGGCTGCATTTTTCCTTCATTCCTGTATCACAAGCAGGCTTTCCCCTATTTAAATATTCTCTTGGCTACTTCAGCAGAATCTTGGAATGGGGAAGCTAGATACCCACATTCACACGGATGTTACTGGGAAGTCCCTAGGGATTCTCTTGAGAGAAAATACCTTAAAGATGGTTTCTTTTCCGAGGTCAAAGGCTGAAAATTACCCTATAATTTCAGAAGCTTCAATTCTTTACTCACAACATTAGGAAGCACATTTTGCAACTGCATAATCATAGCTAAAATAGTACTATGAGATTGGATAAAGATTTATATAAACAAATGGGATGTCAGTTCTGCTCAACCTAAAATGTTAATTTCTTTCTCTGCTTTTGTTTTACTCTACTTCCCTTTTCACGTGGGCTTGGATTCAAATTCTTTGCCAGTTAAGATACAAGCTCTGGCCTCATGTCAAACCATGGTGACTTGTGAGAAAGAGAACACAAATTAGAATTGTAATTAAGAACAACTTAATTTTCGTATCTTCTCTGTCATAGCTGTGTGACCTAGAGCACATTACTTCACCTCCTTCAAGTTCAGTACCATTACCCATGAAATGGCTTAAAAATGCTTTTACTCATAGGATGTTTGTGAAGATGAAAAGACAAAATAAATATGATAGTCTTTTATAAGTGTGGAACATGTACTAATATTACTTCATATTATAAGTGTTTCCTAAATTAAGATGGTTGATAACTGGTCCTCACTGTAAAATTTAAAATTTACAGGAAAAATATAAATGTTCATTCATCTTTTTTTTTGTGGGAACTACTGGCTTACTTAATTTCTGAATTCACTTGCAGTTCTCAAATAGATTCCACAAACTAGAGAATTTTTAAAGCTAGTGTGAGTTTTTCCAAGTTAATTGTTTGTCACCACAACACTCTGTTGTTCTAAGACTTGAACTAGACTGTTACAGGTTGGGTTCCCTGGGACACAGCCTCTGAGGAGAGATTTGTGTGCAGAATGTTTATTGAGAGGGCTATTGGTAACAGTGCCCTGAGGGGCGAGGGAAGTAACTGAGCAGAGGGAGAAAGTTGAGCTGCCATGCATTTGCAACACACACCTCAGTCGTTTGCTTTCTGTAGCTTAACTCTCTAGTGTCTATTATTTATATAATCTTGGATAAGGCCAATTCACTTTTCTGAGCCTTAATTTCTACACATAAAGTAAATTTTTTTTTATGTTTTTTATGTGTGTGTGTATAAGGATTAGATGAGATATCATTCACCTTATGGATAATGCAGTGTTGCAAATGTAAGTGGTCATTTCTTTTTTTTTTAAATTTCAAACTAACTTTTTAAAAATTAATTAATTATTTTAATTCAGGATATTATGGGGGTACAAACATTTTGGTTACATGAAATGCATTTGCCTTGCTCAAGCCAGGGCCACAAGTGTATCCTTTCCCCATACAGTGTGCCCCGTCTCCATTAGCTGTGGGTTTACCCACCCCACTCTCTCTACTCTCCACCCCTCCACCCCTCCAACATGACTGGCACCCAGTGAGCATTACTACCATGTGAGCATCTTAGTATTGATCAATTGGTACGAGTTTGATGGCAAGTACATGGGATGCATGTTTTCCCATCCTTGTGATACCTAACTTTGAAGGATGGGCTCATTCTATCCAGGATAATATAAGAGGTGCTAGATCACCATTGCTTTTTGTAGTTGAGTGGTATTCCATGGTATACATATATCACATTAATCCATTCATGTATTGATGGGCATTTGGGTTGTTTCCACATCTTTGCAATTGTAAATTGTGCTGCTATAAACATTACAGTGCAGATGTCTTTATTATAGAATGTCTTTTTTTCCTTTGGATAGATGCCTAGTAGTGGGATTGCTGGATCAAATGGTATTTCTATCTTTAGCTCTTTGAAGTATCTCCAAATTACTTTCCACAGGGATTGTACTAATTTGCAGTCCCAACGGCAGTGTAAGAGGTTCTAATATCTCCATATCCATGCCAGTATTTGTTGTTTTGGGACTTTTTGATAGAGGCCATTTTCACTGGAGTTAGGTGATATCTACTGTAGTTTTGTTTTGCATTTCCCTAATTATTAGAGAAGTTGAGCACTTTTTTATATGCTTGCTGATCATTATTCTGTCTTTCTTTTGAAAGTTTCTGTTTATGTCCTTTGCCCATTTATTGATGGGGTTGATTTTTTTCTTGTTGATTTTCTTAAATTCTATATGGATTGTTGTTATCAGCCCTTTATCGCATGTGTAGAAAGCAAATATTTTCTCCCATTCTGTAGGTTGTCTATTTGCTCTAAGGATAGTTTCCTTGGCTGTGCAGAAGCTTAGCTTGTAAAGTCGAACATGTACATAGCCTATAGTTCCACTCCTGAATACATATGTAACAGATGTGTACATAGGAACACTAAAAACATTAGCAAGTTCATAGCAACATTAAAACTAATGCTATAATATTAACATTTAATAGTAATGTTTTATAGACTGAACCTACATGATAAATGACAGTTGAATGAATAAAATAGAGAAATACTAAACAACTGTACTGGCCAATACACTAGCCACTAGCCTGTGACTACCAAACACTTGATCTGTTCGCGTTTTCTTTTGCCCATACCGCACAGTCTTCATTACTCTAGCTTTACTGTTTGCCTAGGGATATCTTCCAAGGCTAATATTTACTAGCAGCAAGTTTTACAGCACTTTGCAAATACCAATGCTGTTAAGGCTTAAAAAACCCACATTGTACGTTAAAAAACTGAGGTCGAGGAAAGTCATTTAACTTGCTCAGGGTGTCAGAACTTATTTGTGTTGGAGTTGGGTTGACTTTCTCAAGGTGTCAGAACAGATGTATGTTGGAGTTAGAGCTTGGACAAAGATCAAACTTACTCCTCCTCTGGTTTACAATCTTCTTTGCCCTTCTTCCTAAGAAAATTTTCCTGACAGTCCTTTATTCTCTCCAAGCGGGGATATCTCGGATATGGAAATGTAGTTTGAAATTAATGTTGTATTTTTACACTTTTATGTATAATAGTCACATTAATTGCTTTGGCCCAGAAAAAGATATACAATGTTTCAGACGGAGTCAGTGAAAGAGAGAACTTTTTAACAGATAACTTTGCTATGTGAGATGATCATCTTAATCTAGAAGGCAAAAAACAAAACAAAACAAAAACCTGGTGGCTTTGCTGACAGAGAATGTTACATTTTATATGGAAATTGGTATTATGCAAACACATTTCTCTGTTGCATAAAGTATACTTTTGTAACATTTTCTTTTATAATTTACCATATCTAATTTGTCTGATGTCATGCCCTCAATTTGCAGAAATAGAAACGGGTTCTGTCAGTAAAAATTTTGCTATATTTTGATAGTAGCTGGAATGTATTATATCTAGCTCTGATGTTATTATTTGATTTTAAAAAATTGCCCTAAATATTGTACATGAAAAGAGTCTTTAAAACTAGGTAATCTTTAAAGACCAAATATGTGTACTATCTGCTGGCACTTGCCTACTATTATCTCTGAAGTGTATTCCTTTATCTAAATTCTCTCAGTACTAACTTTAGACTTTCATTAATTTTTTTTAAATTTATAAGTTTTTACTTTGCCTTAACTATGTACACACACACATATTCTTATATATATATATATATATATATGGATGGCTCTATATTATATATATGTGTGTGTGTGAAAATATATATATATAATTTGAAAGGATAAATATAAGTTGAATAACTATCTACTATCCAGTTATAGCTCCTCTCTCTAGAATCCCCTGGTGTGTCCTAATCCAAACATAATAATCATTTTCCTAGGTGAAACCATCATTGTGGTTTTAGTGATAATCATTTGCTTACTTTTATATTGAATTTCATTGTTTAGTGCTAAACAATATGGTCTAACGGATGCATCTAGTAACTGGGAAATTGTTTTCCATATCATGTATTTCCAGTGTTTTGTTTTCAAGATAATTAAAGGAAAATTTAATTGATTTGTCAGTTGAATAAACATTATGGATAATTTTTCATAATAGAATACTGTATAATATTTAATATACTATTGAATGACATTGTATGGTGAAGAGCATCTTTAAATTCATATGCATGTATGTATATGAAATAACATTTCTCAATGTTACTTTAATAAAAGTTGAAATTAGAGGGTGACTTAGTGATAAAGGCTGTCTCATTCAAACAATAAGTGATAGCCAAATGATACTACTGAAAATTAAGATCCATTTACCTTTGTAAGTGGTATACATTTCTATTCTAGCATATTTAAGTTTTGACAATCTATAATCATGTATAAAATTAGTAATAAGTTTATGCTATGATCAATAGTCTAAAATAACACCTCAAACCAAAAGAATGTTTGGTTTGCAATACTTAAAGCCTAATGGGGGCAAGAATGACAAATGTTAACATTTCACTTTATATACATATCTGATAGCAAAGAAATATTATAGAATTATTATAAAAATAATTACAATTATGAAATATTTTACTTTGGTATTGAATTCTCTGAAAGAAGTAGAATGACAATATGAACTCAAGAAACAAAAAGATCAATGTAAACATTTCCAAATGCTAAAGAAGATCTTTTAAATGTTCTTTAAAAATTGATTTTGGTGGTGTTTTGATATACAATAGCAAATATTTAATATAAACGAATGGTATGAATATTTTACTATATTATAATGTCATTATTTATAGTATACTAAAATTGCAAAATATTTAACTTTTTAAACTTAAGGCAATTCATTTTAGGTATTACTATAAAAATATGCAAGAAGGCACATAGCTTTAAAAAATTTGTTAAGGTGCATATGTGATCATAAAATCTTAAGACCATTCATCTAATACTGTGAATCATATTCTTAGAAGAAAGTCTCCTGTTTTCAATTAATCTGTTGCAGTTTTTAATTTTAACATAATTGTTTTAAAATTTCAGAAAGTCTTTTTCATTCCTCAATTTTAACTCCATATAAATTCTTATCAAATTTGGCATCAATAAAATCTGTTTCATCTGTTATTCCTAATGGAAACTACCCATTCCAGACATTTATCTTGTTCTTCTTCTTTCAGTTTCTTGAGTCTTCTCAAGTTAGTTGTAAACTTCTTTATCTGCTGATAATTTTGCGTACAAGTGTTTTTCAAGAAATTTACATCTCTCAAACAAGGGAAAATGAGGCAAAGATGACAAAACACCAGTTTCAGATACTGGAGACTGTGAACATGTAAGCAAAACTTTAATTTCTGCTTTGAAATTTCGGGAAAGAAAAAACTTCATTCCATTTTCTAGCTTCTTCCTCCCCTCGCTCTCAGTAATCCACACAACTCCCTATCCTGAAATATGCACGGGTTGAGGTCTCACTCAAATGTACAGATATGGAAGCAAATCATACTGTAAGTCCAGACTGATTTCCTTTTCACCGTGGTCAAGAGAATTCATCAGAGTCACACAGATCTCAGGTGTTACAACTCCTCATTAAGAAAACCCTCAGGCATTGCTCTGCTTAGTTCCTGGGTTCCATATCCGTGGATTCAACCAAATGCAGATTGAAAATATTAAAAACAATAATGATTGTGTCTGTAATGAACATATGCATACTTTGTTCTTGTCATTATTCCCTAAATAATATAGTACAACTGTTTACATAACATTTATATTGCATTAGGTATTATAAGTAATCTAATAGGTGCATTAAAGTGTATGAGAATATGTATATAGGTTACAGGCAAACACTACACCATTTTATATCAAGGACTTGAGCAACTGCAGATATCCACATCTGAGGAGGTTTTGAAACAAATTTCCCATCGATAAGGAGGGACAACCATACCTGCAATCTAAGGTGAGATCTCTGGGGAACTTATCATCCTCTATAGACCAAAAACGTGACCTAGTCGTATCATTTTAAATACTAAGTTAGCGGTAAGAGAAAATCATGAATATATACTCAACTCCCCAACTTATGTTATTTTAACCATACCTAAATCTAAACAAAATGTGGAATATTTCTCAATTCCTTTTAGGTATGAGTTATAAATGTATTACCCAAATTTTAAAAGATCATACAAAAAAATTAAAACTATGAACCATTTTAAGTGTGAATTTAGATAGAACAATTTTCAGTAAAATATTACAAAATCAACTTTACTAAAGTACTTAAAACTAGAAAGACTGACCTAACACAAAGGTTTAATTGTCTAAAAGGAATCACACAAGTTTTACAGTAGCAAGTTTTCCTAATAATTACAGAGATTCAAACAGAGAAGATGCAGACAGAAGCTTTGAGTATTCCACTGGCTCCAAAAGTTCTTCCTTCCTGCATTGGACACACGCTGTCTGACCTAAAATAAAGGAGGTCTTTAATGAAGATTATAGGTCACCTCACAGAGCAGGGGTCATTAAGTTATAGATATCTTCAATTTTACTCCAGATAGTTGTTTATTCTTCAAGGAGCCATTTCCCATAAATTCACATATTGGATTTGTTTATCATAAACAATCCTAAAACTGGAAAATCAGTGCTTAAAGCATTCCATAGACAAGAGATCTTCTCCTAAAAAATATTGTTAGTCTGTTTGTTGGAGATTTAGTTGTCATTTGTATAAGATTATGAGACAGGGACTTGCCTTCTTTTCTTCCTCAGAGCACCCAGCCCATAGTAATTGGGCAGAGGTGGATCACAGCCCAGGTGTTTTAACTCCTTAATTTCTTGTTCACCATCTGAGGTTAGTAAGGGTCTTTTTACTCTTACTTTCTTCCAATATTTGACTTAGATCATTTTCTGCTGTAACTTACACTGAGGAATTTGCCAGCTAATACCCCAACAGCCACTAGGATTTGAAATTGAGGAGGAGCAATTCCCTTTTCAAAGCACTTGGCCACAAACATGTCTTTTCCTGGATTCATATTCTTTTATCAGCTCAGTTTCTCCTTTCTCTCTACCATCCACAGTTATTTGCACTATTTTGTTATTCTTGATAAGGACATTTAATTCGGTATGGAATTTTTTCTAAAACTAAATTTATTTTCCTTCCTGGCCAATTGATTTTGGGGGCTTCAACTCAGCATAACCAAATTTTTCTCATACTGGAAAATTATTACTTACAATAAATGAACTTAAAAATTCTTTTTTGTAACATATAGCTATGAAAGAGATAGTATTAATGAAATAATGTTTATATAATACACATTAATTTAAAATATATTAAAGTCCCAAAAGAAATTACATTTCCTCATGCTCCACATAGCCCCAGCAATTAGGGTGGTGATTCTGGGCCACCCTCCAGCAAAATCTGGGCTCCATTTGCTTTGCGAAGGTCATAAACATTTTGATTCTGCTTTTGATGTTTGACCACTGACAGCTTTGAAGCCCTATCTTTCCTCTTTTCTATTCTGTGCCATATCTGATAAGAAAGCATCCGTGCTTCTTTGGCAACATTCTACCATCAAGAGGAATCAAACTTTAGAATGTAGAATAAACACTGCTACAAAGACTTTTGTATGACACTGCTTCAATAGGAAGATGCATGTGTCCAAGAACCACGGGGTAGAAGCAGGCGTTGTCCCTTGTGATATCATTCCCACCGGTCCACTGGAGGAATTTCTCTTACCATTCTTGTAACAATGTGCTCTTCAGGATGAAATTTCCCAGTCTTCAAGGGGGCATTGTCTTGTCCATGGAAAGAGAAGTTCTAATTGAACTACAAGTTACTTCCTGATAAGTTGGCTCATTTTTTTGGAGATCAGTAGGCAAAAAGTAGAGTCAATATCTTGTCATGGTAGTTGACCCTGATCATCAGGAGGTCGTAGAGCTGCTGCGATAGGACAGGGGCAGCAGGCATATGGAGAATACACACAGAAGTAAGGGATTCTCCTGAGTGCTGTTAGTGGAAAAACTGTATCCATCAAACCGGTCCTGGGGTCAAAAAGGTTGGGAACCGCTACTTCAAAGCATAAAACATTCTGGCAA
This sequence comes from Lepilemur ruficaudatus, assembly GCA_963574885.1. NCBI lineage: Eukaryota > Metazoa > Chordata > Mammalia > Primates > Lepilemuridae > Lepilemur > Lepilemur ruficaudatus. Next base: position 9,703 of record CAUYRT010058749.1, on the reverse strand, counting down.
TAAATCGCATTAAATGATATAGTATTTAATAAAACTTTAAAATTTAAATATCCCTGTTACTTTGCAGGCTGGAGGACTATGCCCTTAGCCTCATGGTTTGGCTAATTCCAGGTAACAGCCCACACAGCAAATTCAATTTTACCTGCCTACCCAGTACACTATTAAATTATTCATGGCAATTTTATAATGGAGTAAAATGCTGATTCCTAAAGGTGCTGAATGGAAGTTGAAGCCAGTATGCAAATTTTCTTAAGTAGCTGTGTCATGTGTACCAAATAAAATATATTTTATAAGGCTGCAGGGTCCTCTTAAATAAATAGATCTGTTAAGCTAATAAAACATTGGCACAATAAAATAATCTATTTAACAAGTTTCTGGTGTGTTTTGCTAAATTGCCTTGACAAATTTGCAATCATGGGGCTTGAAGTTTTCTAAAACTTAATGATTTGAATCATCACCAGGGATATTTAAATTTTAATGTTCTTATTAAATACAGACTCTCCAAATGTGACTTTTTTGTGGGAATGTTTTTTGCTTTGAGGTAAAAGTGTGAATACAGACTTTGACTATTCATACAGCATTTGGAGACTGAGTATTGGTCATTTATATGCCATCTTCATACTTGCCAGTTTGAATATTTGGGTAAGAAAGTTTTTAGCTCATAAACTTCAACTCATTAGTTTCATGTGTTTTGATCCATTTGTAGAATTACAAACATTTATTTATTATCTACATTTATATACTAGTTTTAAAAAGTCATGCTAATTGTGCAGTACTGCATTTTGGCAGTCAAAGACTTTTGCATGACTTCTGCCATGAGTCCCAAATGGAAGAAAAAGACAATTTTGTACATTTTGTTGTTGTCTTTCCCAAACCACTGTACTTTGAAATAACGATCTTTAGCAAATGGTAAATTTAGGATTTCCTTAAAACGGCAACATGCAAGTGGGCATCTACCTGCTAATGTAGTGAAATATTCAAGGACCTGAATAAAGTCATAATCAATTATATGTATATTTGCATATAATTATATGTATTATTTATAATTATTCTGTGAACAGGAAACTTGCGAATGTCCCATCATCTCCTTTAAGACATTCGCAAAAAAAGGATCTTATTAAATACCAGAAATTCTGTGGTCCATTTGATTCACTTCATGGTGAAAATTGGCACTGAGACATTTGCTGGATTTAGAGTGGTCTATGCAATTTTTATTGGAATATTCGTCTTCTCTCATACTTTGCTTAGCAGAGTTGAGCAGGTATTAAATCATAAATATCCCTGGTTTCTTTTATTTCTCTTACCTTGTGAGGTCATATTACAATGGCCTTCCTTTTCTATAATGTTATCTTTTCTCCCATGAAGTGATCAAAAATTGTTGAATCTTAGCCATTTCAGGCAGATTAAAAACATGTGCAAATCCACCTCGATAATTATACTCAAATAACAACAAGGGGAAGAAAAGAAAGCTATAAACTCAGAACATCAAAGAATCTAGGATAGGAAAGAAAAGGAGACAAATATGTCAACAATTTTGCTGTGATAGGAAAATGGATGAATGATCAGTCAATTAAAGCATTGTAGCTGTTCTGTATTATTTTCTCTGACCTTAAAGATGTCTGAGGAGGATTGGTTGCCTGAATTAGAAACTCCAACCTAAGGAATTACAGGACTAGCAAACTGAGATTAATGAGAGTTTTGCTGAAGTTGTTATGTTCCAAACAAAGCATCTGTATTTGGTTGATTTTTTTTTTTAACCAAGTAACCTGTAATTGATGAACTCATGGATGCAGCTGCACCTGATAATGGTAACAGGTCCAATAAGCCAGAGGGGGATGCATGGATACATTGTTAAAACACATTAATATAATACAATTTGAAGAGGCCTAAGGATTGATGGTTTCCCTAAACTGAGTTAATCTATCACTTGCAGGCTCATCTCTCGTAACCACGTACAATCCTTTCAGTATCTATGGGGAATTGCTTCCACGATTCCCTGCAGATACAAAAATCCATGGAAGCTCAAGTCCCTTATATAAAATAGTGTAATATTTGCATATAACCTGTACACATTTTCCTCTAAACTTTAAGTCATCTCTAAATTACCTAAATTACCTAGTACATGAAAATGCTATGTAAATAGTTATACTGCATGGTTTAGGGAATAATGAGAAGAAATAAAAGTCTATACATATTTAGTAGAGAGACATCTGGGCTTTTTGTTGTTGTTGTTGCTGTTGTTGTTTGTTTGTTTTTCTCCCCAAATGCTTTTGATCTGTGGTTGATTGAATCCACAGATGTAGCACCCACAGATAGGTAGGGCTGATTGCACATCAAAGGTCAAGGCATATAAAAGAAAGAAAAGGCTAAAAGACTATATAATTAATTCAAGAAGTTCATTATAAGACTATTCAGAGTTCCAGGAGGAAAAAAACTAGGTAGAGAAAATCATCAGATAGAGCAAGAACAGTGCCTTGAATAGAAAGATGGAGTCTCCAAGTTACAATAGCTGAACAGGTAACCAGGAAAATCAGTTTAACACCCATCACCACTTTTTGCCAAACATGCATAAATACACAGACACCAAAATGTGTCTCTGTGAAATTATAGAACACCAGAAATAAGGCCTATTCTTAAATAACAGCATTCACAACTGAAACATCAAACAAATAATCAGGCAAAAGAAATTCTTGTGACTTCTGAGATCTAAGAGCTTATACAAAATAATGTATTCTGGATCTTGAGGGAAATAATTTTGAGCCTAAAAGTCTATATAAAGCCATACTGTTAATCAGGGATCATGGAGATGAAATGTATTTTGAGATAGGTAAATAGCAGAAAGCTAACCTCTCCTACATTCTTGCTTAGGAAGCTACTAGAGAAGCTGCTTCATCAAAATGAGGCAACAATCAAAAAGGGAAAGGCAAGATCGAGAAGGAAATGGGAAATCCAGAATGGATAAAGAGGTAGGAAAGCTTCATAGTGAACAAGAGAGCCACTGCTTCAGTTTGGAGCAAGAGGGTACACCCAGGTCTTTCTAGGAGTAAGGGGTGAGAGTGATGTTACCTGATATAATTGAAAATGTAGAAAACAGTGCTAGAAAGTATTTAAGAACTCTGCATGTGATCATTATAGAAAGTTAAGCTATGGGAGAAAAAAAGAAGCAATTCCTAATATTGGGAAAAAGATGCAAAATAATAGAAACATATTCATAAGCATTTTATTGTACACATTCATAAATACATTCTAAGCTCCGTTGTGCACAGAAGAAGCTTAGAGCTACGTTTCTTAGAACCTCTTTTCCTATATAGAAAAAGTAGAGAGCTTTTTATCAGAACACAATTGAAAACCACCAGCTTCCCAGTGAAATATGAGTGAATCATCCTTCCTAGTACTGCAGACTGAGGTAATCAGAGAGGAAGTTTCCAGAGGTGCTTGAAAATTCCAGTGGTTTTAGGGAGAGCCTTTGAAAACCACTTACTTCTATGTTGCGGGATGAGACACTTTGGGCCAGTTCCCAAACTGTTGATCCTTGGACTAAAAATTGTGTAAACCTCTGATTCCCTGTATTAATCCACTCATATAAAACATGAAGGGTATAGATTAAATTCTGTGTTCCTTATCAAATCATGACAAATTCAAGATACACACATGTGTACACATATGTACACACATGTATGTGTATACATATATACACACATATATGAAATATTGGCATAAATATGAGATGAAACTGATAAAATTGCTCATCTGGAATAGAAAGATAGAATAGAGCATCTCTGTCCTTTAACAATTATTAAAAAATTATTTTACTTGTTACGTTATGTGCAAGTGTTATTATTAACTGGTATTGCCAGTTTTGACTTTAAAAGAATAGCTGAGCTTTGACTTGGATAATACTTTGGGGTTGTGGGGTGAAATGGTTACAGTTGAGGAGAACATAATATCAGGGAGCCAAGCCCATTTTTTAGGATTATATTATACTCTCATAGGGAAGTGAAATGCGCACAATGTTAACAGTTTTCAAGAAACGGTTTGCATGTCCTTCAAGAGCAGTAGACAATTATCATTACACTCAAGTCTGCCTATGAGGGCCAAGTCTAAATAGTTGTCCGAAAAAAAATTATTGTTTATGTTATTTCCGTTATTTATTTTTCACAGCACAACATTCACATTATATGGTTTGTTTGGAAGGAAATATTTATTTTTATAAAAGCACACTAGTAGTAGTTCCCCTCAAGATAGGAAGCATTAGCACACTTTTGGTTTTCACTAAAATTGATGGGCAAATTCTACTCCACCTTCTAGGAATTAAAAAAAAAAAATTCACACAAAAGATCAACAATGTATGACTGAAGCCTCGGGGATAAAAATAGGGGAAGACAAGCCCTTAGAACTTGTGGGGTTATTTGCATGCAGGTTATGTTGTAATTCTTCACAATGCATTTGACTCTTTGCACTCTCTGATGGTAGTAAATTTTATTCCTGCTGACAGCAAAAGTAATTGCTTTGAACGTTATAACAGGGATTGTTGAAAAAGTTTAACAGGGTTTTCTTACCCTCGTTCTGCAGTCTTTGCATTATTTTTTACATAAATAAATGGGAAAAGGCAGAAATAATCCTGGTAGTTGACACATGGGATATTGTTAAACACGATATTGTTCTTTTACATGAGAGTAAATTCCTTCATTATCTCCTGTTCTTTTGCATTATGCAAATTTTTAGCAAGTTTTGTAAGAGTATATAGATCACCCTTCTCTCACAAATCCCTGCCCTTTTGGAAATCTGCTCTGGAGTATTAAAATTATGTAAAAATATACAAAAAAAATCCACCAGTGATTGTAGAACTGACAACTTCAGTGCCTGTCTGGTTTCCAATATCTGCATGCTTCCTGTTTTTACAGCTCTGCCGCTGGCCGTAATATCATCAGCCATACTTTGCTGTCTAAATTCAATGTTGATTTGATTGAGATGAATTTTGTCAGTCCAGAGCCATTGCTCTGAGGCATAGTATTCAGCCATCTCATCTGCATCTGTGACTTTGCAGTTTCTTTTCTTATTAACATGGACTAACTTCACCAGTTCTTCCTGGATAACTGCTGCATTTAGATATTCAGGTCATGTCAGATCCTCCAGGAAACAATCCTCAATTGTCCTTCAGATGGAGTTAGGTGCCCTTCTAAAATCTTCTGTCTCCTAGCCTTATGAACACCCCTGTGCTACAGAATTTAAATCATCATTGTTCACTTGCCAGAATACTAATCTGTGAAATATTTAAAGCCTAGGAACATTTTATTCCTTTTTGTTTATCCAATATCTTGGAAAGTATGAGCACATTGTAGAAACTTATCAAAGTTTACTAAAATAATGAATACATAGTTGATGAAATCCTCTGCAGATTCAATAAAGAAGCATGGGAAGCACAGAATGCCCCCACCCCACCCCGAGTTTGAAGGTACTCCGGAGCTGGTGTTTCTTTGGACACATGACTCCTAAGGAAAGACTTGATAAGGTTTTAAAGAGGTTGATCAGAGGTCACCATGCTATATTTGTTCTCCATAGCTCTCTAATTTAATTTAATTTTTTTTTTAAGAATTTTTCAGCCAGGTGTGGTGGCTCACTCCTGTAATCCTAGCACTCTGGGAGGCCGAGGCGGGTGGATTGTTTGAGCTCAGGAGTTTGAGACCAGCCTGAGCAAGAGTGAGACCTTATCTCTACTAAAAAAAAAATAGAAAGAAATTAGCTAGACAACTAAAAGTATCTACAGAAAAAAATTAGCCGGGCATGGTGGCATATGCCTGTAGTCCCAGATACTTGAGAATATGAGGCAGGAGGGTTGCTTGAGCCCAGGAGTTTGAGGTTGCTATGAGCTAGGCTGACGCCAGGGCACTCTAGCCCAGGCAACAGAGTAAGACTCTGTCTTAAAAAAAAAAAATAATAATAATTCTACACACTGTATTTCAATCCCAGATAAGGCTTTCCTTCCTTGCTTTCTCTCCAGAGTGGCAACCTGATAATTCCACTTGAGGTATGTTTTAAATAAATAAGAGAAACAAAACAAAAATATTTATTAGTATAAACTGTGTTGCCTGAAAGAACGTAACAAAGAAGGCAGCCTCTACTCTTTGGCTGTATAAAGACATCACCTTTAATGGCTGCAATGTTCTCTCCCTTCACATTGACTTATATTTATAGTTTAATGAAACTAGCTGATTGATTATTTTAGGAAGAAAAAAGTCCGACAAAGAATTTATTATTTCAATTTGTGATAAAAACAAAACATCACAAGTAGCCAACATAAATTTCAAATAGAAATTTTGTAATGAAATTCTGTAATAGAAAGGATAAAATGGGGTAGATTATAAACATCTTATCTAGATGATCTTTCACACTCAACCATAAATCAATCTAGGTAAAATGAATTAAGTTTTTAAAAAAATGTTCAATGTCCCTTTACAAGAAGATTGGGTATGCTATTTAGGGCACTGGATCGAGGGTCATGTGCCAGAATTCCTGAGGAACGTAATACACCTCTCTCTGCCTACATTTCCTCATGCATAGAGCAGTGCCATGATATCTGTTATTCTCTCTGGGATTATGATTTTTTTAAATCAATTCTGTGATACATATGAGTTAAACTAGTATAGTATATCATTATTACTTATGAAGATTTTTTAAATCTGTTGTTTTGCTTGGTTTCCCTATTAAATAACAAAAAACAATTTAATTGGGTCCAGTGATGGTTTAGTTTGTGTCAATTTGACTGGGCCACATGGTGTCCAGATACTTGCTCAGACATTACTCTGGTCTCAGGGCCTAATTCTGGATGAGATTAGTATTTTAATGTGTAGACTAAACAAAGCATATTACACTCCATAATGTGGATGGGGGTGCTCATCAGATCCACTGAAGACCTGAATAGAATAAAAGGCTGAAAGGGCTAAGAGGTGAGTCCTCCTGCTCCACAGCCTTGAGCAGGGACAACTGTCCTCCTGCTTTCAGATATTAACATCATTAAGTCTTTTTGTGTCTTGACCCAGCTTGGCTTTTAAAAAGGAACTTACTGGAAAACCTCTTCCCAGGCATTTGGGCTTGGATTAGAACTACACCATTTGGGTTTTTTCTTGCTGATATATCTTTATTGTTTTATTGTTTTTATTGACAAGATTATATTAAATTAATCTGACAAGAGTCACACATTTGGCCATCATTCAGTATATTATTGAATAAATCTTTAACTTCTATTTTTATCATTCTTACCCTACATATGATCCTGCTAAGGTATATCTTGTAATCATTATACTCCTATAGTTGTGTGCTTTTGGATCAAGTTTCAGGAAGTATTTATGGCTGTAAAATGGCTCGAGGCTCTTAAAAGTTTTTGGACCTGGACTTTGTCTTTCACTGTATTCACTAGCCCCTCAGCCTTGTGCTTGTCGTGGACCGAGTATCTTGCCCTTTATATCTTCATTGTGATTATTGATAAACCTTTTGAATTGGGCAGGTCTAAGGAGAGAACCTTATGCCCTCATATGCAAGACCTCCAGCTGGCTGACTTCCTTTCCTGTGACAGAATAATATATCAGACAGTTCAATCAACGTGTCTGATCTGCTTTCATGTAGCCACTGTTTACATAAATGAGGGAAATTAGAGAATCTGGAGAGATGGCTCAGGACCCAATCCGTGCCTGAGAAGCTTTCTAGAAAGGGTTGATGCCTATGAAATGACTACACATGAGTCAAAGCAATCTACGTACTCACAGTTCTGAGGCCAATCTGGCTCACGGTGTCTTGACTTACCTTCCATGTTTCCTCTCAGAAACGACTTTTTCTGGTAGTCTATTCTGTGTGCTTTCTCCTCTTAATATTTAGTTACATTACCCATTGATAGACTCCCAAAAGATACTTCCCTTCTAATATAGGAGGTCTCATGCTTATTGTAATATCCTACTTGTGTTGTCTACATTTCCAACTTCCATATGAGATCTGCAAGAAACATCTTGCCCATTGATTTTATTTCTAGTTGCTAAAACTGTGTGTGTGTGTGTGTGTGTGTGTGTGTGTGCTCAGTAAAAGTAAAATAATTTAACAGATGCATTCCTACCTTCAGATCAATAAGAGAAAGTTCAATTTTGTATTCTTTATGACTGATCTGATCTGCCTTAAATGCAGTCATTTCACTGATTGACAGCCAGATTTAAGCCTGCATTTTAAGAATTTCTCAATCATTTTTAAGTGAAATTCCTCAGTATATTTAGTGCCCAATGCCCTATCAAGATTGGCTTGCTTGAATTGTATCCTTCAAATGACTCATTGTCTTCATGCCACATGCATCATGTTCTATCATCACCTCCCTACATTAGTGGCTAGATATGTAAAGAATTTGTGTTTTTATTGGCACTGGGAAAAGGTGGTCTTGTGGGCTATAAACTGACCTGTGGTTCCTGTTGATCTCAGTGGAGTGGCTGACTTGGTGCATTCCCTGTACTGGCTCACCTAGGATTCGTCCTGAATTCTGGCCTTGGGAGCTGATACGCTTGTCATACACAGCTGGAGCCTGTGGTCTCAGCTATTTGCTCTTGGTTGCAAATGCCCTGTTCACATGCTCTTTGTCATGACCCCAAGTATTTGAAAATCTGCCAACCTTCTTAGAAACCTATGTCACTTCATTTGGATGTTTAAGCACTTTGATTTATTCCAAAAACCCTAAACATTACAGGACATTTCTGAGGATCATCTATGTGTCTCCAACAGCTTCTGCTCTACCATTCTATTGTGCCTTATTTGCACATTAGAGTCTGGCAGCTTTTTTTCTTTTAATCCCCATGGGGCATGACTCCAGCTATTTGCTCTCTAATATCTTAGACCAACTCCCTGCTGGATGTTTCAAATAACTCCTCTCCTGCAGCTCAACCTCAGTTGTGTCTGTGAGTGGAGGGTACACGTGGGCCATGACGTTTCACCTTCTTTCCACCCTCATTGTTCTCCTTCTTCTTTCTACCCTGGGTTTACAGTGACATTATTACTTAGTTTCTTGAACTTGCCTTAAATAACACCACTTCCCCCAATAGGCTTGATTTCAATAATTCAATCTTGCTAAAAAGGTTAGGAATGTCTTCTTTGAGATTCAAAGCTAATGAATAATAGAAATGTTTGAGTCAGACTCTCCCTCTCCTTTCACCTGAAGGAAACTAAACCTCAAGCACCAGCTTTGAAATATAATTGAAGAAACTAAGCTGTGTTACATAATAACTTCCATTACAGATGAATGGATAAATGAATAGTGAGATGTGAAGACAGTGTGACCTCCCCTGGGAAGGATTCCATGCCTTCTAAGTAGAAGAGGTGCTTCCTCCTCTTGCTACGTGGTCCCTCTAATTCTCAGTCCTCTGTTGTATAGCAACTTTTTTTTTATGAGTCAATTTCTCTAGCTCTTTTATTTTTGTTCTTTTTTTTGTATAGCTGCTGTTATTTTTAAATGTCAGTCATCATTTATTAAAAATTGTGGAAGTTCTGGAAGGTGTGTCCTTTTTTTTTTAAGACAACTTTATTGAAGTATAATTTACATACCATGCCATTACTCCATTTTAAGTGTACAATTAAATGATTATTAGTGAATTTACCAAGTTGTACAGCTATTCCCATAAATCAGTTTTAGAAGATTTCCTTCCACCTATTGAAACCCCTAATTCCCATCCCCAAA